>CM046432.1:79252469-79352469 GCA_025506505.1 Flaveria sonorensis
CAATCTTTTGGTTTGTCTTCTTCAGATGTTGAGTTGTTTTCTGCATTTATTGACTCTAATCCAGCTTGACAGTGAGAGATAGAGCTAACACTTGTCGAATGACCACTAACTCCATGAAAACTTAAATGATTGGCCAAATTTCCCTTTAAATACTGAGATGTGGGCCTTAAACTAAAAGGCTCATGTGAAAAAGATATGATGTGGGCTGTTATAGACCCAAGGCTCAATTATGTACACAAATTTCAGCCCATTACTGTCCAACACTCCAACATCGCAGCTTGGTCAAGCTGAACTAATCAATTATGTATAAATATAATCAATTGGGCTTTTGCGCCATATATTTTTAATGTAATATCCAAAGTTAATAATACTAGAAACGTGCCCGCGCGATGCGACCCGTGCAACACTTTTTATTATGGTACTCGTCTCTAGTTAGTTTTATATTTAAAAAACTGAATTCCTTCTTTTAAGCATATTGTAACAAACATGAAAAAAATTGTATATAATTAAAGATACAAGGGTCTAAGTGTAAATAAGTTTAAAGTTCCACTTTTGTAGTAGCGCTAGAAAGACATATATACCCTTATGAAATTGATTTTTTGGGTTGTACCTTGTGTTTAAAATTTACAAATCTCTTAACTTTGACCGGAATCCTTCGTTCGTGCATTATAATATAGTACAAATAATAAGTAAATATTAGTGATTTAACTAAAGATATAAATACAAAACATGACGTAACAAAGATTTACATAGTAGTTGAGCCACAATAACAACTTTTCCCTTTTGTCAAATAAATACCTATCTATACATGGTTATGCCACTTGTTCAAGATCTATTCATCATCCCCTACTTAAAAAATAGTTTTTGACAACGTTAAACTAGCTAATTTAGTAGAGGTTTACCTTTAGTGGAGGTGGAGGTCATGAGTTCAAAACCAAGCATGATGTAATTTAGGAACAAGATACAATAAATTTGTTGCTATAAATAATTAAAAAATAGTTTCTTTTTCTAAAACAAAGACTACTTTTTTAAACAATAAAATTCTAGTCGTAAATTCCATGTATCAACGTACACGTAACGATTTAAACCCTTACATCAATTTTTTGTGATGCAATCACCGGTTTCAATAAAACACAAGATCAAAGTCAGTAAAGAGTTGGACATCATATTACAAACACAGTGCAATGTCGACGGTCCTCGCAATTTCATTGTTCATTAACAGTAAATTAATGTCCAAGCTCAGATATATAACATCATGAAACAACACATTGATTAATTTTAAACATTTATTTTTATAATTACTTTTGAACATATTTTGTTTTTTCTTGCATTTTTAAATTATTATGCAGTGATCTGACATACTTATTTTTATCTACGTTTTGATATAAATTATGCTCGAATCGATTCGGGTCAAGTATAGTATATTTTGAATTTTTTTCATACAACGATGTGGTAATTTACTGAAGTTCAAATATATCGTTGTGATGTGAGTGTTTCTACTAAAGTTCCCGTATAAATTTTATACAAAAATGAACTCCCGCAATGCGAGGCCAAACTCACATGTCAAACATAATATATTTTATATTTTTTTACAAAATAACAATGTTTTTTTAGTTCCAACTATGCTATTGCAACTTTTTTAATACTACCTACATTTCAACATATGTTTTATATAAAACCAAGCTGTCGTAATAAGCGAACAAAACCCACTACTATAATACACTTTGTATATTTTTCATTGTTCATAAGTTATATTAGTTGTGGTCTTTGTCCCTATGCATGAAACACTTAGTTCTGTGACTCTTCGTGATTTTCATTTATTATCAGGTGTCAGGTGATATCATGTAATTACATTTTTATGTGTTTAAGGTAATAATTTGTCAATACGTTAGGCACATTATAAGTATTTGAAATATAACAATAACTTAAGAAAGGAAAGAAAAGTAGATTGTGATACTAGTAGAAATCAATGTAACTTTTACTTTTAATTTTAAGTAATAAAATATTTGAAATGTAACAAAATAATAAATGAAAAGAAAGAAAAGTAGAATGTGACACTAGTAGTAATTAATGCAAAATTTACTTTTAATTGTTAATAATGTAATGATGAAGAGGTGCGACTCCTAAATAATATGAGTCCATTCTACGCCACCCAAACCTATAACAAAAGCCCCACATCAACCTCCTCCTTTGCATCACCAAGCAACCCAACTCACGCTACTTTTTAAATTATTATATAATTGTATACAATAATACTCTTACAGAAATGTCATAATTATTTTAAATCCTTGCAACTAAAGTCTATATTCATCTCACAATAACAATATATTATCTATTGATATTTCCCTGTATATTTTATTATTATTTAATTATATATTACAAGAAAACACGTTGAAATTTTAAGAGGATTTTTTATAGTAAAATGTCTTTCTTCTACTCAATATTTTAAATTTTTAAATCTTACAATTGATTAATAATAGTAGATTACAAATTGTTTTAAATAATGATTAACTGAAAAAAGCAAAGTGTTTATACGATCTTTTTAAAGGAAAGTTCCCGAAATAACCATTTTATTTGTTTTTTTTCTCAAAAGGTCCCTTTTTACAAACTTTCTAAAAATGTCTTGTGATGACAAGGCGTTGACACCTCCTAAGACAGGGCGCTGCCGCCTCCCCATGAACCAATCAATAACTGACACGTGTCGAATGTAGTCGCTACCTGAAGGCCTTGGTAGACAACGTCTGCGCATGTGTATAGGCTACGATCGTCTGCTAAGTTGGTACGGGCCGCGACGACCGTGACAAGAGTGTTATACAAGCGCCATGGCCTATACACGTGTGCAGGCGTTGTCTACCAAAGCCTTTAGGCTGCGGCTATATTCGACACGTGTCAGTAATTGATTGATTTGGTGGGGAGGCAGCGTCGTCTTGTCATAGTAGGCGCTGACTTCTTGTCAGCAAGGAACATTTTGAGAAAAAAACAAAAAAAGTAACATTTTGAGAATTTTTTTTTTTTTTTTTTGACTAGTGTTTTGAAAAAAATAAAAAAATAAAGAACAAAAACAAAAATTGAGTATGATAGAATTTAGGACAAACGACTCCATGTATAGGATTAGTTAGCTTTTAGTTGGTGACCCATCTATTCATCTAATGCACCAAACATCCTCCACATCAAATCCACCCCTTCACATCCTTCTTCTCCGGAATCACCATCGCCGGAGTTCTCTGCAATTCCGATGGCCACCACCGTCAAAATCATCAGAACTTCAATCCACACCTTCCTCCGCCACTACCACTACTTCACAACTGCTGCCATTTTAGCCTTCCCATTCTCCGCCTCCACTCTCATCTCCTCCTCCCTCCTCCCCGTTTCCCGTCTCCGATCACTTTTCCATTCCGCCGGATTCCCGCCGGGATCGGAATTCTTCTCCGTTCTCAGCCTCAAACTCTCCCAAACAATCTCATCGTTGATTCTAGTGATACCCTTTTCGCTCTCCTTTCTTCTAGTAGCAAAAGCATTCGTAATCCGATCGTTTAACGCCCATAACAAACCACCATCTTCCGTCGCCGGAATCGGAATCTTCAATTCCGTCGCCGGAGTCCTCGGTTCCATCTTTCAAACACAGATTTGGAACACGTTAATAATCCTCTCAGCGAACGCCACTTGCTTTTGGGTACTTTTTATAGCTTTCAACTGCTTAGAGAACCTCAATCTCCCCTCTCTGTTCTTCACTGTAGCCGGTGGAATCGTGTATTCCGTCGTCATTACAAACGCATTGATCATATGCAACATGGCCTTGATCCTCTCGGGAATGGAATTGAGCGGTGGGGTCATCTCCGTTCTCAAAGCTTGTGTGATGATCAGAGGGAGAACGTCAATCGCACTGTTGTTATCGCTTCCGGTGAACATTGCATTCGCCGGAATCGAATTCCTTTTCCGGTTCAGGGTAATCAAAGCTTATTCCGATTCTGGGATGAATACACCCACTTCAACCATGGTGTTAGAGGGATTATTCATTGCGTATTTGCACTCTGTTCTCGTCATAATCGACACCATAATCGGGTGTGTGTTCTTCAACAGCTGCAAAATCGATTATGATCGGAATACTGTTGATGAAGAAGAAGGTAGGATCAAAGAAGATGATGTTGAATTGGTGAACTTTTTAGCAAAAGATCTTTCTTGAATTATGTTTCTTTTGTTTTGTGATTGAGGATTTGGAGTGAAATCACAGGGTGAGAATGAATTGATAAACTCTCCTCTGGATTAGATTCATGTGGTAAATAGTTTTGAAATGGATATAAAGCACTGTACACCTTGTTATAACACGATTGATTGAATTCAGTATTATAAGTTCTACGTTCGAATCTACAACGTTATCTATTTAGATACATACTTGCAGCGAAGAAACCGGAACTTATTTGTCGGGGTCATCACAAGTTTAGATTTTATAACAAGAAACAACGAACGTTAGTGATTAGTGGTCAACGGATCCCGTTCGTTCCAACCTAGCCTATTTGTTGGGCTCAATTTTTGGTTCTTAGTTTGTAGTAGGAGATTTTTTGTTTTTAAATTCAAAATCAAACGTAACTAATATAATCTCATTCGTAGCAGTGTTATTGGTCATGTTTGATATTTTGATACATCTAAATTTACAATAGACATTTAAATAGGGTGCGGTCAACGGTTGACTAATGAAGGAGGTAATGAAGTTGGTTGGGTATAACTTAGCAAACAAGCACCAATAATTAGGTCACTATCCAAAAACCATGTTTACCTGATCATTGTTATGTTTTTTAATAGGAGTTCGAGTAAAAGGTAGTTGTGACTTTTCTTCATATTACTTAAATTTCAAATTTTAATTATAAACATATTCCTTTTCCAATATATAATTAAACGTATTCCTTTTTCAATTTTCTTGTTTTGAATCAGTTATTATTACTATTATCAAATATCAATACTTATCTTAACTCTGGACAAAAGGTAACTAAGCTAGACAAAAGGTAATATCAAAAGGTAACTATAGGGAACAAATTAGGAGTGTAATCTCATTTCTTTCCATTTTACAAGCAATTTCACATTACCCTAAAAAGT
Organism: Flaveria sonorensis; assembly: GCA_025506505.1. Lineage (NCBI taxonomy): Eukaryota > Viridiplantae > Streptophyta > Magnoliopsida > Asterales > Asteraceae > Flaveria > Flaveria sonorensis. Next base: position 79,257,561 of record CM046432.1, read on the forward strand.
TAAAATCACATGATTAGAGTAGTGGGAGTGCAATGCAGATTAGAAAGAAGCATTCTTGAATCAAGATGTACCTCCGACATCTTCAAAACACCATTTCGGTTACTTTTCATGCTAAATTTTGGTTTCGGTCCTATTTGTTCAAAAGTTGGTCCGATATCAATGGTAGGGGACCAAAAGTCATTTTGTCCAATGATATCTTGGTGTATTAAATGTTAGATATTTTAGTGTAATTGGATTGACGAATGACCAATGTGTTCATAATATACATCAAACAAGTCAGTAGGTGCGTAGTGCACGCTTGTGTGTGAGTTTATTATGATATTCGGTATAGAATACCTCGTAACTAATGGGGGTTCCAAGGGGGCAAAGCCCTCTTGGCGGGGGTCCGGGGGCAGCGCCTCTGGTAGCGGGGTCCAAGGGGCGGCAGCCCCTAGCGAGGTGCAAGGGGCAGAGCCTCTGGCTGGGGTCGAGCCAGGTCAGCTTGGAAATTTTTTATTTTGGTAAATATTGCTTTACTAAAAATGCATGAAAAATTGATTTTTCCGAAATTTCACATGTGAAACTCGGGGGGTTAAAATAGTAAAATTTGTATGTAAAAACTGTCAAAGGCAGTTACCCTATCCCTGTAATATTTTGAATTTGTACAACAATTGGTCACCATCTTTTCTTCTTATCTTTTGGTTCACGATCTTGACACACACACAAATTCATATTTTGATTTCTGAACTTGAGTTTTATCCGATTGAATATTTGGTGTGAACCCAAATAATTTCAATCTGAAAACGAACTTGCGACTCTCAAGTTTTTCAAGTTATCGATCATCTTATTACAATTCCTCTACATTAAATGATGCGTCTATTTTAGAGATTAGAGATTCTAAGTCTCGTGATGATCTACGAATGAGATTATATGAGTGCATAAGTTACCATTATAAAAAAAATATCAATGGTAGGGGACCCTAGTGTGAATTACCCAAAAAAGACTAAATTTCAAATGCGAAAACAAAGTTTAGATTACGTCAAGATGATAAAAATCACTAAAGATGATTACAAATCTGAAAAAAGGAAAGTTAACTTTTTAGGTTATCTATTTAAAAGGCTTGGAAAACTAAATAAAACCAATTTAAAGTGCACATGACTCTACTACCTTTACAATTACGTACCAGGCGTTGATGTTAAAATTTAAAGATGGTGACCACTACTATGTCTTTGATAGTTGCAAGTCCTTTTCCATTGCGTGTTAAATCAATAATGGATGTTTGTTTTTCTACGTTACTCTAGCTAGCTTCTCCATAATTATTTATTCAAATATTTATATTATGCATGCATATGTATAAGTATGTGCATGTATGTATATGTGTGTGTATATTATATATATATAGAGAGAGAAAGTTTATGGTACAAAGTATTGTTTTCGTGCGAAGAGTACGAAGCAACAAGTACCATTGATCTAAGAGATAATAGTTCAGATTTAATAATAAATAATCACGTAATAAATGTTCCTGGAGGGGTAAAATCGGTAATAGCTTACAATTGTTGACTTTTTTTAACTTTCTCACGTTTTTTTAAACACGTATAACTTTTCATATGGCATTCTTTTTTTTTAAAATGCACCATAAAAACAAACATTTTATCCTTTTTAATATGAGTATAGAATTGCTATACTTTTTTTTTAAAGAAACAATATTTTTAAGAAAACGTCTATGTACTATGCGTATAATTTGCGTGATTATTCACTGCGTAATTATCAGCATAACTTGCGTAATTATCATATAACTTGCGTAATTATCAATATAACTTGCGTGATTATTTTTTATAACTGAGTAATTTTTCTTTGCGTAATAATAGATATAACTTGCATAATTATTAATATAACTTGCGTAATTATGTAACTTTTATGCGTAATTATAGCGTGGACGAAACTACCCCTCTGCTAAAAAACACATGTCACACTCTGGTGACTTCGCACAAAAATTACACTTTGTATAGTAACCGGCCTATATATATATATATATATATATATATATATAGGGGACGGATCTATTGAAAACCATGTTATAAATGAAAACCATGAAAACCAGGGGTTACATATATGTAAGTACGTGTTACAATGTATACAATAAGAGTTACGTATATTTAACTCATACAAGTTACGTATATGTAAGTCGTTTTGTCATCATCGTTGTTCTTAGGAGTTTGAATTAAAAAATATATAATGAACTTAAAAAATAAGGTTGAATTTTACTCAAATATACTTTAAACAACTAAAAAGTTAAATCAATTATAAATTATGTGATTGGGTAATGGTGGTTTTCACTGTTTTCAATTATAAATATGATTTTCGTTTGATCCTTCTCCTATATATATATATATATATATGTATGTATATATATATATATATATATATATATATATATATATATATATATATATATATATATATGTATATAGAGAGAGAGAAAAGCATGTTTGTACGTGTTTTCATGTTCTTGCTTGACTACTTTATGAGGTTTTCATATTGTATGATGATTTCATTATGTGAAAACATGACATGATTACATGCATCATTTAAAATACTAATTTTATGAAATGAACCAATCCACAGATCAAAAGTTTAAAAGAGACCTAGGTTTGATCCTCCTTTGGGGTAAGCACAATAAACTTGGATGGTTTGCTTGTCTAGCCTGCCCCTTCTTTGAATGTGTACAATTAGAGCAAGCAAATGCACGAAGTCATACAACCTCGCTCTTCTTATTTGATGGCCAGCCCACGGCGATTTCGGGGAATGCCAATCAGGATACAAGCGTAACATGATTGTGAGGCATAGATAACAGTTCGAACCCCACCCCTTGGCCTGGCTTAGAACTGTGAGCCGGTTGCCTATTGCAACGTTTTGGGGTGAGAGTGCCGCAGGCCGATTAACAAGTCTAAAAATACTCGTTTATGCCTCTGTTTTGAAAAGGAAAGAACACGCGGCATCAACGGTGATGAGAAATAAGCACGGTGTCCCTCTAATACTATTCTTTGTTACGTAATTATTTTTAATAAATACTATGGCTAATGCTATAACAATAACACAACTAATTTTGCTTTTTGGAGAACAATTTCATCCCAACAAGTGATGCCTTAAATAATAACATACATTTACTTCAACGATCAAGTTTGTGATCCGTCAGTATACAGTATGACTATCCATGTAATAAGAATTAACATTTCAACTAAATTTCACAAATAGTTTCGAGATCAGCAAACAGCATATAACAGCAACGCTTAGCCATTGGAACTACCTTAAAAAACATAGAAAATAAACAACAGAACACATTAACACAAACGCAACCACAAAAACTAATGTTACCAAATTCCCCATTTTAAAATCAACAAAATTTGTCTAAATTTGCACACTTTTGTTACAACATTACACCAACAGAAGGCTATCTATCGTCAACCTACTTTTATATACAACAATTTAATGGTCAGTTTCTATTCTAAAACTCTTAAGATGACCAAATTCCTTCTAATGAATTATCCAAATATCGATGTTAGTTTATGTGGTTAGAAATATATATACGCATGGTCAATCACTGTACTCTACACTGTTACTGGTTCATACTCCCTATGGTTGAGCCCATTATTTTAAGGGTCAAGCTCTCATCTGATGTGGTCAACTCAATTTAGGATTTAAGGTCACATCAATTTCAGATCTCCCTGAGAACATGTGCATATTGCTCTGTGTACGTATTTACAACAGAGCTGTTTGCAGTCTAAACTTGGTGCATGCAGTCACAGGCATTTGATCTGGTTCACTTCACTTGTGGCTGTGGCTAGCATTGGGCTTGCTTGCATTGACTTGACCCGACTGACCGGATCATATGAAGGGTAAATCCCGTGTGGCTTATTTTCCGCCTTTGTTTGTTAAATTAATACCCTTTGCTTTCTCCATTTCAACCTCTTTTTGAGCTTTCTTTTTTTCTAATTCAGCCTGTTTACAGTTTTCTTCATGAGCTTTTCGAAAAAGCCTCACAAAGTTTAAAAGGGTCTGAGTAACTGCATAACATAAATAATATCCATGTCATCCTTTTTTTTACTTTTTTGATATAAAATTATATAAGAAAATACCAAGTGTTTTATAGTTTATATGTTAACCTTGTTCAAAAGGGCAACGAGCAGGATCTTCGCCGAAATATAGGGCCAATGCGTCAGCATTTCTACCCTGTAATAAATACATAGGAAATTACAGAATAACCCAAAGGTAAAGTTAAAGAAAAGAAAAGGGAAGATGGTAAAATCGGAAGATTAATAAAAAGGGTTCTTACTGCCACAGAATACAAATACTTTACAGACTCCACTTCTGACTCCGCAAAGCCAATGAATTCGCTTAAGGTCTTAACAGTTCAAGAAAGAGTATTATTAGGCAGAATGAGAAACTAAGAGAATGATTTTTTACAGCATTTATAGGTCTGAAACGTGTCATGCAAAAGAGATGTTTTTTGAGGAAATTGAGAGAGAACTTGTATACCTTATGGAAAACTTCAGATACGGGGCCATCATTTGCAGATGCATCTAGTTCTTGTGTAACTTTTTCAAGTCCCTTTATAATGGCTTGCATTTCTTCTGCTAATGACTTCAATTGTATCTGCAGTTTGAGCCTTTTGTTCATCGTGTTCTTTACCAACAATAAACAGTGATTAAAATTCAAGAATAAAAGGGAATATGAACCTTAGTTGCTGACTCGAGGCTAACAAGATCCACATGAAAATCTAAAAGGGCTGGTGACTTAGAGGCAAGAACCTGTAAAATGATACTAGACAGAATTATTTCTCAGGAATTTAAGCTGTTTAAATGGCAATACTTATGCATATGAAATATGTACCTTGCAGAGATAATGCATTAAAGTCATTTTGCTGTCAGAAGCCCGCGTATCTGTAAGTTTCAAAAGGCTGTCCAACTTGAAACCAACTGCAGAACCTGCAAATTGTATAGTAGAACCAAAAGTGAAATTACATAAATCAATTCAGCTGTTAAGAATTTAGATATGTATGATACATGTAGCATTCAACATTGACGTTCTTACCTCTAGCAGTTCCTTGATTTAATGTATTTCCCAAATACAAAATTCTTTTCATGATCTCCTTCAATTTAACAGAATTCCGGACCTAATACCAGAAATATGATTGTACAAGTTAAATTAAATAAATAAGGATTACAAGCAGTGTGAACTTGTATATTAAAGTACCTCATCACATGCAGCGTTTACAGTGTTTAAACTCTTTTTAAACTCTGAAAGCTGAAAGAGAGGTAAAATGAGATGATAACAAACGAAAAGAAAATGTAACATCAGAATGTTATTAGATCACTCAAAATATACCTGGGTATTGAATTGAATTTTGAACAGAAATACCCGTAACTTTGATTCTACACGTGGAACTTTCATGAGCTCTAGGAAGAACTGAGAGAGATTTTGTTTATGGAAAATAAATAACATGTAAGAGTAAGAGTAAAAAAAATTGGCATCCCAATTATACTAAGAAGATATAGTAATTCATGATTTGGCTACCAAACCTGTTCACACTTGCCCAGCATCTCCTTGTCACCTGTATAATTCTGACAGTTGCAATGCAGAACCATCAATGCATAATTAGAATGACAGCAAATTAGAAAATTACTGAACTACCTCCTGAATAATTGTATTTTATTTTAAAAATCAGCTTATAACTGGAACAATATGATTTTACTAATCATATTTCACACACTGAATACTAATAACAAAAATATATAGAAACTGGACAAAAAATGTCTCAGGTCAACCCAACCCGTGCATATAGCCACCTCTAAATTAATACATGAGCAAATAAAATAAGATTATATGTAATACCTTGAGAAGTTCCATCTCTTCTTTAGTAGGACAAAACTTGATAAGATTCTCTACTTGATCACCATCTAATATTGATTCGTCCATAGCTAAAGCAGCAGCCTGCAATTCAAAGTATAATTGTTTTTATTCAACTCATAGGCATGGCAATTAAAAGTATAAACACTGCCCTCTGTCTAGTATTAACAATTACTCATAAAGCTACCATATATTTGCAAGAATTTGTTTTTATCTCCAGACATAGATACCCCGCAATAATGAGATGAAATAAATTTGGCTCAAAAGTAGTAAAATTGAGCCAGACCATCAGAGGTATGACTTATCTAAAAGTAAATTTGAGTGCGTATTTCTGTTATTTGATATGTGAATTATCTTTAAGTTCTTTAATTTTAAAGACTGACTGCAATACGTCTTTAAGTACTTATTTCTTCAACCACAATCAGCTTTCCTAATAATTCGAATTGGACCGCATAAGTAGTTCTAAATCTAATACTCAATTAATTGTCATGAGTAGTTTCTTTTTCCACAAAAATGTATTGTATCAGAAAAGAATTTATTAGATAACACTAAATCTAAGGGACCAGCATCACGTTGTTCAAGTATATTGCAGGCAGTCTATGTAACTATGTAAGTACTTGTTATGAAGCCTGTAAATGAATCGGATTTAGATCGGATCAACTATTGATACGATCCAACCCATTACCCAACTAAATGGATGATGACCTTACGGTTTAATTAACGAATCTTTATCGAACACGAGACCCAAAAAAATCTAAATAGCTCAAACGTGAGCAGATTGGCACATTCATTTTTGGTTCATTTACCTCACCAGCTCATCCACCCAACCTCACTAGCCCAAGTGCCCAACCCATTATTGTTTACTATTTTTGTTTGTTTCCTTTATTTTGTTACTAAATTATTATCTTAAAAAATAATGATTACTTCTGATAATTACATAATCACCTTTTAGAAGCAGTATCCATATAGGATTTTGACGATTAGCAGTAATAAAAAAGTAATATTTTTTTTCAAAAAAATGTGTTGACATCAAAAATCAAACATTTTGAGATGACAAACTGTCTGTCATTTATTATGAAATATATGATACAAAAATTGAAATCTTTTACAAACTTTAATATTATAGAACAAGTCACTTTTTCATTTTTTCCTTAAAAAGATAACATATTTACAAATAACATGCTCAAAGTTCACAATCAGAGAAATATTCACATCACAAGAAAGTACTTATATCTGAGAAAACAAACTATCACAAAACTATCTGAGAAAACAAACTATCACAAAACCATTTATTTTTTATAAGATGCACTGTAATAAAATATGTAGTAACATCAGAAAGTCATTAATAATTATGATTTTTCTAATCACCATACCAAAAGATTAAACATGCCTGATAATGAGTGCAATTCACAAAGAGCTACACTTAAAATCTAACTGCATCTTCTATCCAAATCTTCTTACAATAAAAAAATATTTTGTACGTCTATTGTATCATAATTGTAGAAAAGAAATCTATTCAGACATGTCACTAGGAGAATTGAGCATCAAAATCCAAAAGCAACAAGGCAAATATATTAAGATGCTAATATATGAAGTACACGCTTACCATCATGTCAGGAAGTGGCATCTTAACCTTCGTAAGCATTATTTCTGTGTTATTAGCCCTCCTTAAATCAACCTAATCAACAAATTTGCAATAGCAAAACGGTAAGGTCATCAAGCAAAAAGTAAAATCTATCATGTCAAGGTCCGTTATAAAATAATATCTTCTGCTTCGGGAAAATATGTCATTTATCTAAAATTATTGGAAGTTAATCCTAATAATTAGTTTGAATGTAAAAAATTAAGAAAGTTGAAGGGGCTAAATTGAAAGAATGTTGAAAGTGCAATTTGATTTGGAATGAGTGAGATTATGGTGGGATTTTCCAGATCTGAACACTGAACAGATCTGCCCAGATCTGTTTCAGCTGCTAAGCAGGAGGTTGTTTAGGAGGTCTTTAAGTATGTTTAGAAGTCTTTTATTTAATGTTTAAGTTAGTATGGTTATCTTTAATAAGTTGGCAGATTTATTAGTTGTTTAAGTCGTAGAAGGTAGTAATTTGAGTCGTACTATGGTTGGTTTTGTTTAGTTTATATAGAGACGTTTTGGTCTACTTTTATGGTCTGGGAGTTTCTGATTGGTTTTAACAACAGTGTCCAATATTAGTTTTGTTCATATCTACTGTTTCATCTTTTCTTGCTCTGTTCTCATATCATTCTTAACAATTGGTGTATTTTGGGCAACAAAATATGGCCAGAGTAATTTCAAGGATAATATATGTAAGTAATTAATTAAACATTGCATTACCAAGTGAACTTTTTCGGTTTTGAACCAGTAGACTTGCGGCGCCCTCCTCCTTTAGAAGTATCTTTCTTTGGGACTGTGGCAGAGAATAACGTCTCAAGTTCTGACACATCAAAATCTGGTGCACTACAGTTCAATAATGTACACCGGTCTTAGAATGAAATATATCTAATAACCTTCTAAATATGTTTGCAAAACTAACGTCCAACATGCTTTTGATAACATCTATTTGTTTTCTCACAAAAAAATTAACAAAAATTTGAACTGAGATGTAATTAAATTAAGGGAGCAGATAGTGGAATACCTTTGGGGCTCTCCAAGTCTCTGTAGTTCTTCCCACAAGCTTCCTTGCAATGCACGGGTAACTTTGCTCCAGTGCAGTGGCTTTAAATTGGATCTTCGTGGCGCTGTGGCTGTTCCAGCAGGACGTGCAAATCCTCGACCTCTAGGTGGAATAGGGTTGTTACTTGGAAGTCCAGGAGCACGAGGTCCCAATGGAGGTGGTGGAGGACCACCACCTAGAGGTCTTGGTGGTCCAGGTGGAGGAGGTGGTCCAGGTGCACGGCCACCTGGTGGAGGTGGGGGAGGAGGTCCGGGAGCACGGCCACCTGGTGGAGGTGGCGGAGGAGGTCCGGGTGCACGGCCACCTGGGGGAGGAGGTGGCGGAGGAGGTCCGGGTGCACGACCACTTGTGGGAGGAGGTGGTGGAGGAGGTCCAAGTGCACGACCACCAGGGGGAGGAGGTGGTGGAGGAGGTCCGGGGGCACGACCACCTGGTGGAGGAGGTGGCGGAGGAGGTCCAGGTGCACGGCCACCTGGGGGAGGAGGTGGCGGAGGAGGTCCGGGTGCACGGCCCCCTGGCAGAGGAGGTGGCGAAGGAGGTCCGGGTGCACGACCACCTGGTGGATGAGGTGGCGGAGGTGGTCCAGGTGCAAGGCCACCTGGGGGAGGCGGTGGAGGAGGTCCGGGTGCAATGCCACCTGGTGGAGGAGGTGGCTGGGGAGGTCTAGGCGCAAGGCCACCTGGTGGAGGAGGAAGTGGAGGAGGAGGAGGTCCAGGTGCACGACCTCTAGGTGGAAGTGGTGGTGGAGGAGGTGGAGGCGGTCCACTATGCATTGAAGGCGGAGGTGGTGGTGGCGGTGGTGGAGGTAATGATTGGGATCCATATGTCGGTGGTGGAGGTGGAGCACCTTGTGAGAAAGGAGGTGGAGGTGGAGGAGGTGGAGGAGGTGGGGGAGGTGGAGGTGGAGCATGATGCATAAAAGGCATAGAACCTAGTGATGCAGGTAAGGCTCCATACATTGGAGGTGGAGGTGGAGGTGGGGGTGGAAGAGAAGGTGTCATGCCTTTGAGGTGGAGGTGGAGGTGGGGGTGGGGGTGGGGGTGGGGGTGGTGGTGGAGGAGATGGGGATCCATAGATTGGCGGTGGGGGTGGGGGCGGAGGTGGGGGTGGAGTAGATGGAGTAGTATACATTGGTCGTGAGGGCGGGGTTGGAGGCTGAGAAGATGGAGAACCATATTGCGGAGGCTGAGTTGGCGGTGGAATAATAGTCTTGTCAATGTTGTAGCTGTTGGGTGAAGCAAGAGGAGGCAGCAGAGGGGCCTGGGTTGTAGCTTGTATCAATGTATTCCTATCTGTTGAAGGAGAAGATGATGGTAGTGGAGGAAGTGGTGAGGTAACTTTGGTGATTTCTCTTCCAGATTACTAACATAAGAACCCACAGACTTAATAGATGAGGGAGGCAACGTCAAAGCTGAAGAGTCAACCACTTGAGCTGCTTGTTTCCTAGTTGTACTATCTGCTTTATTAGTAGTACTTGCACCTGACTTTTTTTCATCCTTTGATAGTCCAGCTAACACAGGAGGCGCACTATTATATCTTGTAGGCGGATACGACACATGCACCGAATTTGTATACGGACCTTTATTAGGCGGGATCCACCGTGACACCACATTTGGTTTTGCAACTCTTGCAGTCGCCCCAACCTCTGGCTTACCTTTTTGCTTTCCAACACCATCCAAACCGATTTTCGAACTAACAGAATTTTTTCTACTCAATTTCTTCCCTGCACCCTCTTCTTTCTCTTGTTTACTTTTTACCTCCTCCAGCTTAACTTCCTTCCCAATCCCAACTGGCTTAATATCTTCATTAGCAACCACCACCGTGAGCTTCAAACCGCCATTAACATCCCGCAGATCATTCTGATAAACTTTAGTTTCAGGTTTTTTGTTCCCATCATCTGATTCATAGTCTTCGAATGCATCCACTTCTAGTTCTGGTTTTTCTACCAAGACTATATCATCATTTTCACCGCCCAGGCTACTTTCTTTAGATAAAGAACCATCTTGCCCTTCAACCACATTGCTAAATATCTCTTCTACCTCAAAAACTCTTCATGTGTAGGACTTTCTGTCCCATTCTCAACTTCAAATTCTTCTTCTGTGGTGACCATAGATGGTAAAGCATCAGCATCCAAAAAACGTACCTGGTACATATATAATTATGCATTCAACATTTCAACTACTAGTATTTCCAAAATAAGGGCATTTTCGGTTTTAAAGAAAAACAAAAAACTACCTCTGCTTTAAAGTTCTTTGGCATTTGGTCCCGTGCATCCCACATAACATCAACGTCATCACGACTTAAACTCAGTACATGGCTTCGCACAAATGTTGTATGAAACATTACTCTAAAAATCATTTCCTCCCTAACATGATCCAAATGTATGCATTCAAGAACCACATCCCCTTGAACACGGTGATGAATATCAATTTTCACCAGTTCACACTCTTCCTGTAATCACAAACTCAAAATAATATATAAGGGAGTGTTCAGATTTGCATTATGAAACTTATTATCTGATTATTTCGACTTTCAGTCACTATAATCAGTTTCTAAATATGGATAAGTATCCTGTTTATGATTATTTAGGGATCAAATAATCAGTTTCATACCAGCTGCAACTGATTATCAGTTTGAAGATAAAGTTGCCTAATTAACGCGTCTTATAACGTAAGTTAAAAGACTCACAAGATGTATCTCATTTTTTCACAAGAATGTCATTTTGGGTCGCTATATGAACTAATTACGTAAATAATAATGACTGAATATCAAAAATCATAAAATCACATCCAAAACACAAACGACCAACCCCCCTCCCCCAGAAAAAGAAAGCGATATCTGTTTAGATATCACAACTGTTTGGTAGGAAAACTTACTGGTTGATAGTAGCGGGCTTGTTTTTTGGTTTTGGAGGACGTAAATAAAAGCTTAGAGCTCCTATTGGCTGTTGTTGAAGATGAATCTTGACCGTAGATTCGTATTACAGGTCGACAACCCTTTTCACCAAATAAAGGAATGAAATTAAGTATGATATGATCCAAAGCTAAAGGTGTGTCTGACGGCGACCAATCAGAGCCTAAATTCCTTCTAGAAATGTATTGAAGATACCTCAATTGAGAAGGTTGTGGATTTAAAGGTGTTAAAAGATGAAGTAGCTCTTTAGGAGCTTGTTTGTACACCATTTCAAGAGTCTTTTGTTCACCGTTATATTGTTTTCTAAATAAAAGAAGAGCTGCAAGCATAAATGCAAGGACGGGCCACCCACCTCTTTCACAGTGCATTAAAAGCACATTTTGTTGGCCTGCTAATGACAGCCAACTTTCACTAGATCTCAAAAAGTGATGAATCATTTCTAATGGTAACATTGGGCACCCTTCATATTGTCTAGGGTATTCCATTACTGTCATATCGTATTGAGATAGTATGTCTGAAATTTGGGTCCTTTTGTCGCCTTCTCTAAAGTTAAAAACCATAAAAGATGAATCAGGATAGTAGTCTTGGAGTTCAGCCACAATGCCATCCATGTAAATCTTGTATTCATTTTCTTCAAGTACTTCAGTTGAGAAGCAGCAATCAAAAACTGCAAATTATTTCAAAATCGTTAAGGTTAACCTTAAATCTATAAATGAAGATCCATGTTAACCTAAATTTTCTTCCCATGGATGCAACTTTATCTCTATAGAAGATGACCCAAAAAGTAATTACGAAACGATGCAATGGGGTCTACCAAAACAGCTGTTTTGGTTATTAACAAAAACCCTAAAATTTCAAGCACTTCCCATTTTGTAACCATTAATCTAGCATTAGGGAGTAGCAGATACTAGAACTTAATATACCAATGTTTTCGTTTTTCTTACAATACTGTCTACAAATATCGATATGGAACTTGAATTTCAGTTATCAGCTAGGGATAGAACTAACATAATTGGAGTTTTACATAAAGGTGTCCTTAGCATAACCAACTTTATGCCAATTTCATCCCCATTTTGCTATATGTAACCAGAAATAACCAGTTCAGATGACACTTTGCTATAGAATAACCAACATCTGATGCTACATTCTTGTAAATGTATATAGAACATGCATCAACTTTTTCCTAATAATTCAAACATTTTGACCAAATTTTCCACCAAATTTCAAGTCTAAACAGTGTCAAACATTTCGAAGACCTAAAATAACTTAAGAAACATGTTGACACCTTAGTCAAAAATAATGCATCCTAAGTAATAGGAGAAAATCTCGAACAATTTGAGCAAAATTCAATAAAATCACGAGTTCAATCCATAAGAAACGGAGAATAAAATGGAATATGAAACTATTTTGTGTTAATTCTAAGTTTCTTTCACGACAAGCGAAACAGAAGGAGGTACTACGATACGTACCGTAAACCCTCTCGGAGATCTCTAGGAGGCGATCCGGCGGCTTCCGGTAAAAGAAGCGTTTGAACAGCGCCATTAGATGGCGCTGTTACACTCCCAACCGGATCCAAACCTCTGATCCCTGTGTATCCAATTTCGCCGAACCAAATGGTTGACTACAATTCACAGATCGATCTCGCACGTCTTCAATTTCCCCTTCAATCAACCCCTACCAATCACGAAGAACTGTTGAATTTGAATCCAAACTTCAATTGACGAACTCGATCCCCAAATATAAGCTTCAAACTTACAATCTCAGCTGACTATACACAAATTGCGTGAGGTCAATGGAGATATAATCAAGTTGAATGAAGATAGGGTTTGTAGGAAGTTACAGGTGAAGCAATGGCGATTGAAACATGAGAAGTAGGTTGATGATTTGGAAATCACATGGAGAAAGAGGAATCGTAGACCTGAACCTTTGGACCAATTGTGTGAATCAATTGAGATGCAAATCTGTGATTATGATATACATGTGGAATCTAAAAGGAGCATAGAGAAGATGATGAAGGAGATTTTGAGAGATTTTAAGGGTTTGAAGAACACACAAAAAGATGATTGAAAGTTGGAGTGTATTTTGTCAAAGGGGATGCAAAAATGTGGTGTTTGCCTTCTAGTATCATCAACTGGAGTTACACCCTTGATATATTTTCTTTATCAATTTGTTCATGTTTCTTTCAACTTTTTAATGAAAACTTTTACATTTGAAAAACAAATTTATATGATTATTTGAATATTCGTTTTTGTTATTGGAATACTTTTTTTTCTCTATTTCTCTTTATATAGAAACAGAAGACGTTTTAATAACACATACAGGTAATTCTGTAAGGCTGTAACACCCTAATAATATTAAATACTTATAAAATTAAAAATCCTACTGCTGATTGGTATGTGTGTTTTGTCACCATTATAGTTTGGCATTGTTCAAAAAAGTATGTTTATATAAGCTTTAGAATTACTAGGACCATTTCTATCATGGGCTCATGGCATTTGTGATACATTAGTAACAAGATCTGATGCCGACATGTCGACGAGAGGTAGTAGGAGTTGCTCATGGGTATTAGTGTGTCTCGTGAAAGAGGAAAAAGGAGAGGAGAAAGAAAGAATATATATTTTCAAGGAGCCAACGTGTAAGAGTCTGTACATCACTCACTTGACATTGTCTTTTTATATATTGTGAATTTGAGTTTGATCATAATATGATTTATTAATAAAAACAAGTAATCTTTTGAGCAATTACGAGACCTTGCGTCTTATAACAAGTTTGGTATAAATATCACCATGAACGTTTACAAATTTAAGATATTTAGTATCTTATGATAACATTTTATTGAGCTAAATAATAAATTATAATGAAGAACCACGTGTTCTTTATCATAGATTTTAGAACGTAACTAAATATTGATCTATTAATGAAGAAATGAGGATTTATAGACGTGTCTGACACGTTGGTCTCGTTGTTTATCAACTAAACATTTTTATTATTATTATAACTATTATTATTATTCCAAAACCATGTATGTCTAACATAATATTATCTAATAAAGTAAATAAATTTACATATATAAGTTAGATTCCATGTCTTGCTTTTTTTAATAGGTAAAAATGTCAACACGGAAAAAAAAAACAGAAATCGACAGTTTTAACAAAGAGCATTGCTGTGAAGATAAACCAATTTTTGTTGAACATCAAAGGCCCGAACACCCTGCAAAATGGGTCATCCTTCCGTCCGAATGATAAAACGTGATAACCCGACCCACCAACCTAAAAGGAAACACAAAACTACAAAAATTATGGCCTAACGTGAAACAAATTGTCTTAAACGAAACTCCAACCTATGATCTCTCATTTGAAAACTCAAAAGACTACCACTCAACCAAAAAAACTTGTATACACAAGCATGTGATTTTGACATGAGGAAACCTCCCATAATAAGTTTGACATTAATTGACAATATGGTCTACTTGTTTTAGCATTAATTCATTTTAATTTCATGGTCTTGTATTTTCAATATTACACATTTCTTTTTATCTTACTTTCAATATCATAAATATATGATAAAATAGTTTTTTAATGATACTACTATAACATGACATTATGTAGAAGTGGTTTTCGAGAGATATATATGACATGTTGGTCATGTACTTTCTTTGTTTTGGAAAAATGAATCTTGTTACAAGGTGTTCATTGCATATAAAAAGTAAACTTAAGAAGATGGTAAAGAGTATATAAGTGTAATAAAAGAAAAGAGACGTGTATGACTATTGATGTTTTTAGATTAACCGATTAATATTCACTATTTATAATGTTTTTGTTCTTTGTTCGACTATTTTATAGATAACATAAAGTGATAAAAAAATAAAAAAAAGGTTTAAGCTTCAACTTCAGGAGAACAAGCGGCTAATAATGCATTTCGTGTAATCGTGTTCCATCGTTTCGAGTCAAAACCATTGAGCTCAGCTGGACCCCATTCCACGATGACTATTGGTGGATCAAGGATTTCACTTGCCCAGCAATCATTTACTTACATTCCAGCTGTTTGGATAGAGCACCACCTTCTTTCTTTTGAAAATATGCATCACCAAACTAATTGGCACATATATATAGTTACTTAAACAAACAGAACGATTACACATAAATGCATCTGTGCTCATATATGATCATCCATCAATATTCTAAACAAAAATAAACACACACCAAACAAAAAAGAAACTGTAATATCGAACTTAAAGTCTAACTATCAACATCCGGTGATTCAAATCTCAACAACATTCATCATTTTAAAAGTAACATGATTACGTCTTTCCAACATGTTGAAATAGGTTAGACTTTGCTTTTTAAATAAAAAAATAAACAAACTACAATGACAAATAAAAACCAAAAAGACAGTTCATATTCATTAGTTTGTGCGAACATAAACAAATTTTGGCCATATATTTGCTGAACGTTTGGTTTGTTTATGTATTTGTTTGTGCACATATATATTCATATGTGTGCGTACAAGCGCACATATATAAATTCTGCTGCACTTATATAACAGGAGAAGTAAACAAGAAGATAGAGTAATTGAAAGCAGATGAAACCAGAGTAAAATACACTTGTTCGTAGCCCAAATAGAATGGACTAGTCATAGTAGTGCAGAAAATAAAATGCTAGTATTACAACAGAAAAACTTTCTGCTGGTATCACAACCGTTTTCTTTAAGATGATAAATATCAGCCAACTATTTTGGACCGATGTCCTTCAGAGCACAGATCTGCTCCTCTCCCATGGCAGACATCACACTCACAACCAGATCTTTCCCCTCTGCAAATCCATCCTTAATCTGCACATTTTCAACAAACATATCACACATTTTTGACAAACAAACAAATGTGAAAAAATAAGCAAAGATCAAAGCGTTTGAACTCAAAATGAAATTACAAGGTGACTAGATAAGAGAACAACATACCTGTGTGAGGAGATTTTCATCAGTTGGCAGTTTCAGGTCATCCTTGGTGTTACCATTTTCAGTCAGCAAGCTCACCTGAATGATATCAAAATTTCATAACTATCAAAATCATTTCAAAGAAATACTAGAAAGATATGATGCTTTAAGGAAAGAGGAAAGGGACCATACAAATCCATCCTCAGAAATATCAATGAGCTGGTAGTCAGTGCGGCTAACATGAGGGACCTGCAAAATGGATACAAATAAGAGACCAATTGGGTTTGGAAGGAAAATAACAAGAACAAAGAAAATAGCAGCTTAATGGTGACTGCATACATCACAGTTATGGGAAGATGGAACAATATCTTCGAGCTTTTTCCCATTGAAGATGTCAATTGCAACAAAGTGACACTTAGCATGACCATGCTTGCCAGTCTTGGAGGTGGAAACTTCCACAACCTAATAACATCATAAAGGGAGCACCACACATAAGTCGATTTGCAAGAAATTCAATAAAACAAAGATTTAAAGAGCTTTAAGATTGAAAATTAACTATGGTTAATGGAGAAGATGTATAATACTAAATTTACAGTAAAGACATAGATAAAGCATAACATTTGAGAACTTCAATTACAACTCGAATCAAATAACTATCCAGATTTAAAACTTGATTCAATCTTATTTACCTCGAAATGTTACAGGATTCGATCAGGTTCCAACACGAAATACAACAAGCTCCTTGTCCTATCAACTAGATCAAAGGGTTGCAAGCTAGGTGAATTCAAATTTGTTTACATATCTTAAAGGTCTAAAATATTTTTCAAGTTGGGGGTCTAAATGAAAAGCAACCTCTCTATCCCCTGAAACAGAAAAAAAAAAACTTGCCCTCACCCCACCCTTCACAAAACCTACCAATAGCTTTACTATGAGTGCAATTTACTCTGTACATTTGTTTGTTTGTTGGCTTAGAGGCCTGAAGAATACAAAGTTTCTTGAACCAAAGAGCAGCAGGGTTCATATATCACAGTTTGTTGATTCAGAATTATATTCTACCAGAACAAAAGTTCAAACATCTTCATAGTCACTAATAAGTACTGAAAATAAATAAGTCTACCCAAAAACCAACAACAAACAAAACACCAACTAGAAATTAACAGATCTAGACCAAACTTTATGCAACAGTTTTCTACCATTCGATTCAAGGATCACAGGCCATTCAACTCCTGAAAGATGACCTTATACAACTGTACTGTAATCAGATTCACATAAACTTGCATCATGATTCGAGTTCAAATCATATACCACGATCTACTCAAAAAAAGGTATAAAATTACCCCTGATGTGCATAAGATAAAACAATACCACCACCACGTTTCAGTTAATCACCTACTTCTGCCACAACTAAAACAAACACAGATAAAATCTAACCCTAAAAACCGGCAAAACCAATAACTCAAACAGTACAAGGCAAAACGAATAACTGAAACAACCACCAGGCAAACAAAAACCAATCAAACGAACGAATCGAAATCTAGTACAGACACAGACCTTGCAAGCTCTGTTTTTGATGACAATGTGACCGCCTTTGCGGATAGTACCAGCTTGCTGAGGGTAGGTTTGGAGGCTCCGGCGTCGGCCTTTGATTCGAACTGATGCTCTTCGTCCGACATGATTTCTGATTGAGGATGATAAAGATCGAACAGAAGAGCAGATGAGGGTGAATTGAGAGGGTGGGTGTTGGCGGTGTGGTTATATGTAGGGTTTTGTTGGTGTTGTGGGTAGGGACGAGATGACGGTGAACCGTCGATCTTGATGGATATTAGCGTTGAAACAACGCCTAGAATGTGCGAATCGAGCTTAATGACTTTTACTTTTATCCGGATTTTAATATCATGATTATCGATGTAATATGAGTTAACAATATGTGGTCCATTAAAAAGATGATTATTGTTATTGTTTAATTTAATATATAAACGATATCTTCAACTATAAATAACGGTGTTTATATAATTATATAAAAGGTTATAAGTGTTGTGAATCAGATAAAAATAAAGAGAAATTTGATTTACTTATTTATGTAAATCAGATTATGTATAACTTCAAACCGTAAAGGTTATATACAACAAGCTAGTCGTATAAATACTTTGAATATATCAATTAGTTAAGATGTGGTTTAAGTACGAAATATTAACCTATACGTCCAAAAAATCCCTCGAAAATGAGGGTTGCGTCTGTTGGTCAGAGCCAAGTTAGAGTATTTCTAGCTCTTTCACTCACAACCACTCATAACCATCCCTATCATATAGAACTTCCACTCACGTAAAAACAAGAAACTGGCTGTGAACGCTCTTATATGTGTAATAAATCTTCATCAACAAGTTATCGTTTTCCATCGAGTCAAAACCTATGAAACTGAGGATGGAAAAAACTAATTGGGCCTTGTTAGAGTAGGCCCGTTTGTGACCGAAAACGGTTGTCCACCTCGTCGCAAGATGATAACCAATTTTTTGAATATACTAGGGTGCATTCTGGTCAAGACATACAGTTTGACCCAACTCCAGTTTGTCACGAACACGACCACCAATCCACCATTATATATAATCTAATAAAAACAGAAAAAAAAAGTTAGAATACACATGTCAAGTATCATGTCAAGTGTCAAGACGGATTGGGGGATGAGACTACGTATTAGATTAATTATAAATTTTTCTAATGTTTGGATACCAATATTGTATTAGATGGTCCTAATTCTAGTAGCTGAAGTTGAATTATAGCTATTTGTTAACATCGAGAGCGAATATATTATATTATGTAATAATTTATATTATTTTGTTATTGTTACGTAAACATGTGATTTCTTAACTTTTAAACATGATAAAATAATACTTGAGTATATGATATTTTTAAGTCAGTTTTAAAGATTGAACTTGAGACTTGCTTTCAAGCGATGAAAATCTTTCATCATAACAAATAAATTTAAATTACATAAAATCATAATTGAGGACTCCTATTACTTGCAAACCTAATATATACAAGACCGTAAAATCATTACTTGTTCTAAATCTAGCACATAGTTATCTTTAACTATTGACTTTTTCTTATACATGATAATCACTTTGTAGATTTTTATAGGAAACCCAAAATGCATTTAGAAAAATAACAAAATATGGAGTCATATATTATGACGATTTTTTCTAACATCAAGCTTTTTTTTTATTTTATCAATGTAAATACACATTACAATGTATTTAACCCAAACTCTTTACTCAAAGAATGAAAAATCAGATATAGACGTACATAAATATATAGTCAAGATCAAGATAAAACTTTTTTTATAATTAAGAAATATCACATCAACCAATTATTTACTTATTTTATTTTAACTTCTAACTTTTAACTTTTTAGTTTAATCATGTAATTTAAAACCTATTTATTTTCGGCAAATTGGATTTAATAATCCAACCTATTACCTAATGGTAATTTTCAACTTATAACTTATAACACTCCAAACTTTCACTTTTATAACCACAACGGTCTCGTTATATAATTTTAAATTTTTACGTTTGATTTGTATCTATTTTAGTCTCAATGTGGCT
Organism: Flaveria sonorensis; assembly: GCA_025506505.1. Taxonomy (NCBI): domain Eukaryota; kingdom Viridiplantae; phylum Streptophyta; class Magnoliopsida; order Asterales; family Asteraceae; genus Flaveria; species Flaveria sonorensis. Next base: position 79,277,578 of record CM046432.1, read on the forward strand.
TGTATATTCTTCATTCTGTTCATAATTATTGTTGCGAACCAAATCGAGTCAAAATCAAATGTAAAAAATTGAAAATTATGTCATAGGGACTGTTGTTTGTAATAAAAGTAAAATTTAAAGTGTTACCGGTTAAATTGATAGTATAGATTATTATCGGCCAAACGTACTAGTTTGGACTATTAAAATCCAATTTTTCATTTATTTTCATTGTTATCTAATTCATTATGAATTCCTAGATTCTTTTCATATCAATCACCATTTCATTCGTCAATTTATAACTATTTTAGGAAGAAAAAAAACACCAACAAATATAAAAAAACAAAAGAGCTGACATTCCAATAATGTAAAGTAGATCGACAACTTTAAAAATCCAACAAGTTGGTACACTTGAAAGTTCAAACTCTGCCATTGTTGGTTGTTGTCTAAGTAAAACAACTGTTTTGGTAGTACTATCTTGCTTTTGAAAGCACAAGACTTCCATTCATCATCTTTGCTTTCAAAAACAACAAAAGCTCTTTTGTGGATAATGCTAATAGATCGATCATATAATATTTTATATCATGATACCCAACCCATATATAATAATTAACTTAAAGAAAAAGCTTCAGCCTCAAGTTGAGTAAATGAGAGCTTTGATGAGCGACTTGAAGCAGTTCTTCATCGTCGTATGAATCACGATAAGTCTCCAAGTTCACGTCTGAATTGATCAGAGCTGAAAGACAAAGATCCTTCCTCCATTCTTCCAAGTGAGGGAATCCAACATAATCTCCATACTTATCACAGTACTACAACATCACTAACTAAATTAGTATTTTGAATTTGGAATGTGTTAATGCAAAAGTTAAGTAAAAAAGATTGAGAAAATTGGCGCATGAAACTTAACAAACAATCTAATGTTTTTGGGCTTTTAGTATAACATATATGTTCTTACAAATTATAAGCTCAAATATTGTAATGGAACTTTATTATTTTCATCTTTATCATCATGTAAACATCTTTTACATGTCTTGAGTTACGTGGCCAAAAACTTAGTTATGTGGAATAAATTATGCTTAATAACATATGTTACTGTGTTAAACATACCCAAACTTGATGGGCCCACCCTGATAAAGATAATAATTTTTGTCACATAGATATACATTTAGCCTGTAGCCACACCCGTCACATATTTGTTGTATGCATATTAGGGATGGCAAAATTAGAACACGAACCCGATGAGAAAACTTGAAATTTATAACGCTCGGGACGGGTACTTGGGAACCAGGTATGATATTAGTTTTGAAATTTTCAACGGGTTGAGACTAAATATATTAATGTGTTTTATAATCTTAAAGAAGATAAAAGATAGTATATTAAAGTTGTTACAAACTTGAAATTGTTAAAATTATATATTTTTTAAGAAGTGTCCTTGAGTATTTCATGGTTTAACACGATTTTTTGGGTGAGTTTGTTTAACAAATTACAAGCATCTAAATAGGTAACCTTTAACCATACAATACCATAAAGCGTATACCCGCAAATCCAATGAGTAATGAGTACGTGACAAATATGAGACCGCGTTCCAACTCATTGCCATCCCAATACATATATTCAGAAGTATTGTGTTAGCAAATTGCTATTACCTCAAAATCAGCTATATCATGAGTATTATGCTTAGGAATACCAGCAGCTTCTCTAGCCTTATAAAATTCTTGAATGGATTTCATCATTTCATCTGGTGATGGCAAACTTCTCTTCCCAGACAGCAACTGGGCTATCCATTTTGCTTGTGATTCAAAGAAAGGGAACCCTATAAGCTACATCAATCAATAATACCCACAAAAATAAGTTAAAACATACAGCCTTTTAAGAGTATTGCACTTCAAGTAACACCATAAAACACACACACATATATCACACATGGGTGTTGTTTCTATAATTACTTGTATTTTGTTGCAAGTAAAGAAAAGAACAATGACTTTTAGTTACCTTTCTAGGGATGCCTATAAAGGATAGAGATGGGGCAAGCTTTGGAGGAAAGGTGTGTTCATACAAAGGTCCCACTCTATCATCATCAACAGCTACTTCTCCTTTAGTGTCAAGAAAGGGGAATGAATATGAATACCTGCATGCATACATGCATATAAATTTAAGACATGTGTAAGTCTAAAGTTATTATTCTTGTTGGGTTTAACTTTTAACTTTTAACTCACCCTGTACAATATATGATTGTGTCTGCAGTGAGCCATGAACCGTTCACAAAAACAACCCGTCCGTCCTCATGTAGGCATTGTATCTGTTATAACATGATCATAACGTTGCGCGTTAAACTTGTGGGCTTGTGTATATATTTGTAAAGAAATGGTCTAGAAATGAATATATGGATCTTACAGTTGGATGAAGATGTAGATTATCATGTTTGGAGATGACTTTTGATAAGCCCTCTGAGACATTAAGTGATTTGGAACTAAGATGGATCTCCTTAGCTACATTCACAAGCTCCATTGATATATCCTGCCCACTCAATGAGTTCCCCACTACCACCACCACCTGCAAGTATTTGACTTCTTAAGAATACACACACACGCAAACGCTTTCATAAAGACTATCCTTTTAATTTGTACTGATAATATGGGTACCTGGTCGCGAAACGGCTCAGGAACCCTGTAAAGGTGGCTATGCATTTGCTTTCTTCTCCAGGCATCCATTCCTTGATAATTTGAAAGTATAAAGAGATGTCAATGGAATGTGAAAATAAATATGTTCCTATTTTTAGATAAGAGTATAATAAAAATGTTGTATTTAAGTATATAAAAAGTTACATTTTAAAGTAAAAGAATTACATTCTTAAAAATATTCCATTTAAATAACATGCGCAGTTATTTCAAGAAAGTTTGCATTATACAACTTCATATGATCCTTAAAAAACTTCTTTTAGTCATAATGCAACCTTTTTAAAACTAATATAACGTTTTATCTTGTATTAAGTTCATTTTGTTGTAATTGTATGTACTTATCTATGCATGCATGATGCATGTACTTATTTTAAGTACATCCTTTGCATATGAACTAATTTCAATATGTATGCATGTAAAGGGATATGATTAATTATGACCTTTGATAGAGGGCAGTCTTGGATAAGAATAGTGTCCGGTGGCAACAACAACCGCATCAAACACCTCGGAGATCACCTCATCAGAATCTTTAACTTTGCTTTTAACAATCCACTTCAAATCTTCACCAAATGCACCATAATCCAACATCCCAACATACTCAACTTTGGTATTAAACCTAATCATCTCCCTTAAACCAAACCATTCACAAAAATCTCTAAGGTACAAAAACAACTCTTTATGGCCCGGAAACCTTCTTGTATCCCTACCTTTCTTGATCAAGAATGGGAAATCAGTGAACCCCATTATCTCCCTCGGCGACGTGAGCCTTAACGAGTCATACACGCTGCTATGAACGCATAAACCCGTGCCCGTGGTGTCTCTTCCTAAGGGATCTTGACCTTCAACTTTCGGGTCATATAACCATTGCCCTCCAACATTATGATTTTGTTCCAACACCACCACTTTTTGGCCTTCTTTCTTGAGCTCCCGGGCGGCAACCAAACCCGATGGACCAGCACCAATAACACACACGTACCTCGGTCGGTTCCTCACTGAAACCATCGTGTGTGCAAATGTGTTTGAACCTTGAAGGGTGAGTGAGTTGGGTGCATATTGTGTGAAGGTTATAAGGTGTTTTATACTAAATCATTATGTCAAAACGATTGCTTCTAAAGGAATACAAAGTTAGCAAGGCTGATTCTTACACCATTATCTATTTTAAAAGTAGGTTGTAACGTGTATAATTAGTGTATTTTATTTTCTTTTTAAGATATGATTCGACTGTTAACGTTTCTAATTAATAGTGTGACATGCAATCATATGCTATACGGGTACGAACGTAGGGATGATAATCATAATGTCAATTAAAGTGAAAAATTTAATAGTTAGATTTACAAGTTGAAGGGGGGCCACAAAGATCATCAATGTAGTTTGTCTTGCAAGGCTTCATACGTGGTTGGTTCTAGTTTCTAGTTTTTGCCACTACTCGTGATAACTCTTGTCGGTTCATGTATATTTTGTTTTTAAATGTTAAAATGATATGTTTTTTAAAACTATATTTGGTTATCAAAAAATGATTGTTATTAAAATCTATAGTAAAATTGATGGAAATTGTGTTGATATATTGGATATATAATTTGTGGTTGTTATAGTTGTGCATTATTGGTAATTTGTTAATGAAAATGATAGAAAAAATTAAAGAAATGAATAATGTGTTTTTGAAAAGGGAGTTGGTGAGTCAAGTATGTTCCCTTGGCTTCAAGTAGGGGCAATCTCTGTGGGGTCTCGTTCCATCTTTAACTAACCATATGTTTCTTCAATTATTAGTTATTTTTCTTTGTAATAAATTTTAATGAACGTTTTAAATGTTTATTTCATCATAGTTTAAGTTTCAACAATCACTATTAGGAGACTAACTATTTGTAACTGAAAAAACCATGGTAAATTTTGTGACCGTTTTTGCGATCGAGTCTAAAGAGTCGTAATAGTGGTGATCATATTTGAGTTTGTTGGAAAAAAGTCAGTAAACTTTTATAACCAAAAAAATTTAAAAGTGAATTCATAATATTCTATTTTTCGCATTCAATATCATTTTCTTTTTCCAATTTTCCTAAGAATTAAATAAACATAGAAATTTATTTTTGGCTTAGACAAATGATGTATACAAAATTTTGTGTCGCAAATATTCATAGAAAGTAGGGTTGTTTTCTAGTCATGTAGTTTGTAGAAAAAAAATTGTTATTCACTTTACTATCATAGATTCGTGGTAAAACGAAATTGCCGTATATACTGCAAAAATAATGTGTCGGATAAATCCTCCCATGAAACAATCGGTGATGAATTTGCTACGCAACTTACGACTCTTTTACGGAAACAAGATCGTTTTAGACTTTGATACGCATTTTCTATGCACCATCATATTTGTTATTATTATCGTTTATAATTTGAAAAATTTGAATTATTACCTTAATTTTTTTTCAACAATAATAAACACTTGTTTACATATTGCGTCGATGTTTATTTAAATATTGCTTTTATATTTGCGATGCATTGCGACAAAAATCTTTTTATTTAAATATTGGTTTACTAATTGCAATGCTTTGGTGAAAGGCACATTTTTATATTTAAATTATGACTTAATAACTGCGATGCATTTACGACACATTTTTTTAATATTGATTTAAAGTTTGCGACACATATTCTACCCATTGGCGGTAATATTTAGGTTTTTGTTTCACATTTGTACCCTTTTCTATGCATTTTTTTTATTTTTTAAAATATAATACATAAACGGAAATTTCATATTTTTTGTTGCTTGAAAAGGTAGAAAAAATTCCATAAAACCTTATTAATCACTCACAAGACATGTTTTATAAATGAACCACAGATACTCATGTTTTATAAAAGAACCACAAACACTAGTTTAATAATAATCATTAGCATTAATGCTGATGTAAAAATAATAAAATTAGGTTTTGGCTACATTTTTGCAACGTAACCCTTGATTAATTAAATTTTATTTAACTTCTATCACAATTGTGCTACGCACTTGTGACAAAAGGTAATTATGACAAAAGTGAGGGGTTTTAAGTTTTGTTCATTTCTTTCTCAACAACAGAGTTTCAATTTTGGTGAAAAATATGTCGCCCATTTACAACACAAAAATTTGTGTCACAAAATTCCATATAGGAAACAATGTTGTTGTCTTAGTTGTGATTTTAAACTACATACTTTGATTGTTTAAATTATCCTTGCAATATTGCTTCTCGTTGCTTATCATTTGATTGCGTTCTTCTATCAAAGAGTTCACACTTATTTTTGCGTTTTGAGAGTACTAGTGATATGGAATTTGCTAGGCGCTAGTCAAGCATTTAGGTACTGACTCACGATTAATCGAATTGAAAATTTTAAAAATAGTTTAAGATTCAAACAATCAACATTAAACATAACAAATAGAGCCTTCCAAGCCGTTCACTCATGATAGCTGGGTTAAACTAGAAGTTAAAAGTGCTAACAGGACTTAAAATCAACTGGAAAACACAAAACTATTTGGCTTGCCTAGGACAGATTTTGGGCTCATCAGGAACTATTTTGACTGACCGCCAATTTTTAGAACTGATTAAGGGAAACTGCATTGGTTTAGATCGATTAACGATTAATCTCGATGTAGATGGTTGAATAGAGGGGCCATTATTGTGATGTATAATTATGAGAAACAATATGGAAAATGTAGATAAAGAATAAGTGAATAGATAGTAGCATTGGTAAATCAAACACTTTTTTATGTTTTTTTTTTAAGTTAAAATATTGTTAGAGCGTCCGCAATAGATTTGTTTTGGATGTTGAAGAAAATGGATTGATATTAGCATGATCAGATGATTGGCGTCAAAGAACCATAAAGATAAAAAGAATATGAGCCTAATTACCTTAATTAGATAGGGTAGGTAGGGTGTCGAACCACAAAGAGTTAGTGGACGGTGCTTAAATCAAATTGAATTGCAAATACTAAACCTAGCATATTTAAATCTCATGATTGATTGATTGATTAGTGAATTAAATTGTATAACCACTTGAAAATTAAAAAGAGTTATTTGTAATTGAAAATATAGTCACTTTCGATTTCCAAGCTCTATCATCAACTAACAAAACATGTTAACTTATTTGTTACTTGAAAGATTACATAGACATAACCTAAATCACCTTTTACATCAATTGGATGATAAAATGCGATTGCATCACATGTACATTTACCACACATCTAGAGTATCTCTAAAGTAGAATGATACAAGTGTGTAACTTTAGATTTTTCATTACAAATCATGACAAATCCCAAGCAATTAGAACATGTACAACAAGCCTATAGTCTCTCTAGTTAGAATGACGTTAATGAATATTTCTACACATAAATTGTACTCAAATTGATATAGAAGATGAAATTGCAAACACAAACATGAATATTCATAGACAAATATCTCAATTTGTGTCAACCCTCATGCAACAATCATAACTCTAGAACTCTTACAACAGTTTTGACTACAAATGATTTAGCCAAAGATGATCTTCATCGAATTCGGGTGATTGATTTGCAAGTAGTGTTGATAGTCTTCCACTTTGAACTTCAAAATTCCATCTTTTCTTTATTTCTAGGTCTCCGAGGCTTATTTCTCCCGAATTTTAGTCGATTTCCCCGTTAAAAGCCTCTAAAATTGCTCCAAAACCGCGTCAAACCATCATCATGGCGTTTACGCCAGCCATACGCCAAAACATTCTGCCATACGCCAAACTGACAAAAATGAGATTTTGACCCGTTTGCTTCATTTTCTTCTCTCTTGATATGATTTTCTTGCGCTTATGACTCGAACATGACTTAGTTAGGGTTTAGGCTCTGCAAATGCTCTGCAAATGAAATAATTCTCAAAGTATAATGTTTTTCTATATATTTTATGCTAAAGATATGATTTAAATCTAATTCCACATATACTTTGATTTAAATCTATTAAAACCAACGACACATGATAACACTCTTCATTCACCTGTATTCCGTTTAACTTATTCTTATCTTATCTTATCTTGTAACATTACCGGTTTCTAAGAAATCAATGTTAGTTTATCTTAGTCCTATTAAGATCAATAGAGCGGGTATAAAGGATCTCACTATTTTTGTATAAATAGAACATGTTTAAAAGTCAGTAACGTATTTGATACTTTCATTTATAACAAGCTTGCTATCAATAGTAAAAAGTTATGTATTTTATTGTCGTAGAGAGTCATTTATCACGTTTAGAATTGAAAACACATACATTTTAAAGTTCTTGGTTATTTGAATACTTACTCTGGTTATTAAGACACCCTTCTACTGAAAAAACAACCCTTTTTAAAATCGATATGCATTTTAATGGTAAATCTTTTAGATTGATTAAAAGAAGCCACCGGTCAAATATATGATAATATGACTAGGACCAGTATCTTTTGGTTATGACTGGAAAAGAAGGTGGTCAAAATATAAATAAAGACACTTTAATCTTTCTAAAAGTGTAGGGGCGCTTTTGGAAAGTGTGTACAACCAAAACATTTTTCGATTTTCTAAGTCACGGATGCACGTCAAACACCAATAAAATAAAAGGCAAAATACAAAAAAAAATTATATTTCAATCAAATACATTAGATAGGTATAATGAAAACTAAACAATATAATAGATAAGTTATGTGATTAACTCATGTATAGAAGCATTAGGATGTGTCAGTATAACTGTTTTAAGAAACTTAGACTCACCACTAAGATGGTTAAAGAAACTTGTGAACTAGAATAATAAAAATTTAAATTTAGACGATTTCAAACCCAACCAAACATAGCCTTCTTATTTTCTTTATGCAACCACATGATTTCCTTCAAACTTTTGGGTGTGACACGACCACTCAAACCATGCATGCTTTGCGAAAGAAAATATGGGTTTAAAATGGGACCTTTACGAAGCTTTTTGTATTGTAGGGAAAAAATCTCTAGATTTTCATACAAACATTAGGGAAGAAACAAAAATACGAAATTTTAAATTTTTTAAGTGTTTAAAGTTTAGTTTAAAAATAATTTCATAATGGTTTATAAAATGTTTGCTATATTAACTAGTGGAATAAAACTAAATCAATTCCATTAATAAATACCTGGAGCATCCACTGTCTACAATCCAGACATTTTCATTCTTGTTATGTGGATGTCCTTACACATAAGGTGAAATGATTAGTTATTGTTGGAAACCCAAACCTTATTGGTCTTGGGTTCTTTCAATGCAGATGATATAACTGAATCAAATTGTATACATGTGGACTCAATTATAGTTTGTGAAAAAAATGTAATTTACATTACCAACTTGATATTGATTTGGTTTTTGGTTTCAACCAGTTAAACCAGTTTAAGTTTTTTTTTTTAATTTGGTTAAATATAAAACATGGTTTATTCGGTTATAAAGTTGACTGGGCTATATATAAAATATGTGTAAAAATAGGTTAGCTCATTTTTCAATTTTGAGAACCAAAACCAAAAACGTTGATATGCTTTGAATATGTGTTATCTAGACTACAGATTCTGAATACGTGTTCGGTGAACGTCGACACAACTCCAAACATCTCCGGTTTTATATAAAATCATATCAACGCATAGTAAAAAATAGATTAGCCACAACTGTATATCTAAAACATTATATCTTTAAAGTTAACCAAATATCTTAAAATTAAATATAACGTATAATTAGGCCTGGCAATCATGAGCCATATATTAAAGTTTGGGTTGGTTTGGACTTTATATACAAGTTAATGGGTTGATTTGGGTTAAATGATATTCTTAAAAAGGTCAAGATGGGTATACTCAATAAGAATAAAATAATTCAACGGGTCATGATGGGTCGTTGACCAAAATAGAACAAGTTTTATATTCTTAAAACCAATATAATCCTTTCTGTTATCTTTTCATTAAATTCAATCCCGTAACAAATCAAACATTTATATAAAACTGTCTATCTTTACTGATATTACTTTTGTCAAAAACCGTTCAACTGTTAAAGGGGAAAGCAACCTTCTGCAGAAGTGGGTTTTTGACAAACCTAAGTAGGATGTTTATGGTCCGGTTCGGTCGGGATTTTTAGGCAAACCAACGGTTTACGGTTTTGTATAAACGTAAATGCTGATGGTTCGATAGTTCGGTTTTAACGGTTTATACGGCTTTCGTCGATGTAGTGGTTTTACCAACTTCGAATATAAAAACCAATTTTACAGAAAGAATTAATTGCTAGAAAGTACTAAAGTTTTTTTTTGTTTTTTGTTATTTATATCCTTTTCATGTTTTGTTTGTTGCAGTAATTATTCACATCTATATTTTGCACGTTGTCTATGCAAAATTCATGCATTTAGTCGAAAACAATTATCATCCATTTATTTTAACTTTCTATAACATTGAACAAGATTAACAAACATGTATGCCTATCCTCATATATTATAATAAGTAATATTGGGTCTGGGTTTAAAACTAATATTAAACTTGAATTCTTGCGTCTAGTATACGGCATGTCCGGTTTATACGGTTAATGGTTTAATAAAAATACGAGCCGTAAACCGAATCGGACTATCCGATTTTCAAACTCGAACTATAAACCGAACCACCAAGTTTAAACCGGCCAAACTGAACATATTTTTATCGTTCTAGTCCAGTTTGAACGATTAGGACGGTTTATGAACACTCCTATGTCTAACTATATGTTGTCGAAATTTTAAGCAAAAATGACTTGAACCCATTTTGACCCATACCCATCCTGGCCCATTTCTTAATCAACCCATCTTGACTCACATCCATCCTGACCCACCTATCAACCCAATCCAACTTGCACATTTTGTCACGTATATGTATAATGGTCCTTATAAGCTTACCAGGACAAGTAAACTCTTCGTCTTATACATTGGGCTATACTGGGCCACAGCATGTGCCAATGTGAAAAAGTAAACCTAATCAAGCCCGATCTTACCTTAGCCCAAACTATTCAAAGTTACAAACGTAGGGCGTGAGCGCGTGGGGCGTAAGGTAAGTAGCGTAAGCCTGCGATGCAGTAGATCCATTTCATCCTTCACAAATCACACTTGTCTTTCTTGTGGTCTCGAAGTGGTCGCTGTGATAATATCTCTTTGCCGACGTCCTATGTTTATTATATATGTAATGTAATGATAATAATATGTTCCTGTGTATCACCGTTTAATCTGTACAGTCTCTGTGTATGTCCAACGGATCTCTATTTCAGTCGATGATCATCGTGTTTTGATCATTAGGTAATCGATCTTAATTTCTGCTTTAATTTTATCCGATTAGTCGATTACGATTCGTTTCGTTTTGATCATATTCGGTCCAATTGGAAATCTTATTATTATTATTATTATTGTTGTTGCAGTGATAGGAATTGATTAGGTTTTATATTACTGGCGCTGAATCTAATATCTATTGCTTTATTTGTTCGATTACGGAAATTAGGAAAAAGAGGTGGATGCACGTTTGCGAATCTGTGGTGCCTTTTGATATAATTGATATATAATATGTTTGTTTCACGTTTGTTCAGATTCACATATGAATATATGATATGCAAATAGTTCGGTGAATATATTCTGATTCTCTGGATATCAACGTGATTTCTACCGTTGTGTATGAGAAATTGAGAGTATCCTGTTATCAATCTGAGATTTGAGGCTAAGAACTGCTTTTAAGTTTTAACCCTATTTTTATGGCTGTCGATATCTCAATCGAAGAAATAATGACATTTTGCTTTGGTAGCTAACGATTTACAGTCGATATACAGTAAGCCTTGCACAATTTCGTACTCTACTGAAGTTGCACTGTGTTATGTAACATTTGGTTCAATTTTGGACGTCACATGTAAATGTTGTTTATGTCTCTTTGTTAGTTTTGGTAAACAAACACAGGCAACTTCGCATTTTGAAATAAATGTAACTGGTTAAATGTTCAGGCTCTGCAGGTATGTATGTGAGCATCTACTGCTGTTAGTTCCATAGAAGGTGAAGATATATTGTTGATTTAACATGTGGGGTTTTGGGTCAAAAGCTATTGCGGGTGCATCTGGGCCGAGAATTGACTTTGCAAGACGCGATCAGAATTCTTCAGACTGCTCTGATGATGAGATCTCTGTAAACAACAGCAGAGAAGAAGGTTTAGAGTGCCCGATTTGCTGGGAGTCCTTCAATATTGTGGAAAATGTCCCCTATGTTTTATGGTGCGGACACACCCTTTGTAAAAACTGTGTTCTTGGGCTACAATGGGCTGTTGTCAAACTTCCAACTCTTCCGATTCAGCTCCCTTTCTTCGTGCCTTGTCCATGGTGCAACTTATTATCATTTCGCCTCGTTTATAAAGGGAATCTGAAGTTCCCAAGAAAGAATTACTTTCTTCTTTGGATGGTTGAGAGCTTGAATGGCGACCGAGTCAACTCTCACTTGTCTTCTTGTGTCGACCATGTACCAGGCCATGCTTGGTCTTGGACTCGAGGTTTAGTTACTAATCCGGTTAGCCATAGTTATAGTCTGGAGAGGCCACACGTTGGTGAGTCTAGTCATAATGATCGTTCTCATGGGACCAATTTCAATGGTGAGAGGCTGCAGTCGACCATCCGTAAGTCGCTAATCTTCTTTGTTCACTTGACAGCTAAGTTTCCGTTGGTGTTCATATTTCTACTGATTGTTCTATATGCAATACCTGCAAGTGCAATCATCTTAGTTGTGTATATACTCATCACAATTTTGTTTGCTCTTCCATCTTTTCTTGTTCTTTATTTTGCGTACCCGAGTCTTGATTGGCTGGTAAGAGAGATCATAACTTGATGTTGCTTCTGGTTCTTGTTTTTCTTTAGTTTGGATACCCTTTTAGAACTAGTTTGCCAAGTTTCAAACTTGTTTAATCTTTGTGTTGTAAACATAAAGCATCAGGTGTCATGTAGCTTCTCAGTGCCTGTAAAAAGAATTCTATTATCTTCTTCATAATATTCTTTTATATTGGGATGTTAATGCTTATTAATTTATGTTATTGTTTCAATATCTATAATTGGGATGATCTTGAAGGCAGTATGGTTATTGTGTTAACAATCATTGATTGAAAACAACTAAACAAACGTACTCAAATGTCATTCACAAACGAGTAACTAGATATTAATATCATGTTACCTATTTAATATCATACCATCTAGTAAATTAGTGACATCTTTTTACTTTACTCATTAAGGAGTATGTTAAGCATAAGCATATTGGGGTACGCTTAGTTAACTCTTATTGAGAGTTTGAATTGGAGTGTCGGGCTATGTGTTAATACTCCTATAAAGAAGTGGGGTGGCTGAGATTGGAGCCACTCCCGGCATGGCACACCGCCCTCTGAGCATGAGAATGGGCGTTGCTCCTGGCACATGAGTGTGGTCATGGCTTTATTTCCTGGGCTGAAATGACAGCCATTGATGTTGTGTTGATTGGGCTTCATATACATGCCCTCAGACCTCAGTTTCATAACCAAATCATGTAACATAATATAACTATTCATTGGTTTAGTTTCTGTTTTGGTAGAGTGTTTTGGTTTACAAAAGATTTTCCAATCAATCAATTTTGTTTGGTGCAAGACTTTATCTTTTAGTATAAAATCAAGCTAATCCTGACTATTTAAAACATTTTTCTACAGTATATGCTTAAATAATTCTAGGTGATTGATTCAGTATGAAAATACAAGTGTTTACTAAAGAACATTATTATTTGACGTATAATCTGTTTTAGCTAATCTGAATTGGATCCTTGAATATTTTTGTTTTAACTTTGTATTTTCGAGTTATTCATGTTGTTTCGACCTTTTATTAGAGCATCTATAGTCGGTAGAGACCAACAAACCTCCATGTCAAACCCCAGGAACGAGACTTCACTGAAGTTATTTCTCTCTCCTAATCATTTCATAGTTTCTTTTTCTCTCTTTGAACCATCTGGTGAACGGACTTTCGCCTTGGGAACTTGTGTTGTTTTTGGACCTCCAATGTCACCCAAGGGCCAGCTAAGCGATGAACAACTCCAAGGGACATCTTTTACCATTTTCTTAAAATCTTTATTTGTAAAAATGGAAAGACTGATTTAAACCTTGAAATTAAATGAATAAAGATCAACAGTTCGAAGACCTCGATAAATTTTCGAGTCTTAGACGCAGTGGTATCATTCAAGTGACAAGTGGGGTTTTATGCATCTTTTACGACATTCGGTTCTTTTCTTTTACGTGTATATTTCATGTACCGAAATGAATGCCCCTCTATATGCATGTGTGCATGTATATACTTATATATAATTACTGTAAATTGAGCTTAAAAGTTGTACTTTGTTGGTTATTTAGTTTGAGGTTTATATAATATATTAAGCAAGGAAAGGGCATGTTTTTTTGTATGAAATTACATAAACAAATAGTATAAATGATTGAAACAGAAGTGGAGTCCATCTGGCAACACAATAGTACAAGATATATCCAATCATTTCACATGAATCCAGCCTGTGATTTAAATGTTGGGAACAACCTCATCACTTCATAGAAAGTGAAACTCTCTCTATTATTTAACATATTATGATTCGCTTACATTGAGTCTTTCTTCAATTATTAATATTATCCCACTAGCGTTTTTTTTTTTCATTTTTTATTCCAATTTCATATCTTTCTTGAGGTCCTCCTGCTTCTGCAAACACATATCAAATCTTTTGGAGATAATCTATTCATCCAGTTTTATGGGACATGAAAACCTGTGGTCTAGCATCGCTGCAATCCATGTTTGACCCCACTTATTGTCAAACTTATCCACTGTCTTTGGTCTGAATTCTCAAAATATGTCTGCTTGTGGCTTTCTTTTGTGTTTTAGTCATCAATATTGACATTATGTTCAATCTGGATCATATATCAGCAATCTTGCTTTGTGGGTTGTATTATGTGCACTAAAGATGACACCTTTCATGGCGGCGAAGCAATATCAGCCATGAATGTAAAATGTTTTTGGTTTTGTTGTACTTTGACAAAACATAACAAACCAGTACAATTGATACTATGAATAAATATACACCAAAAGAACGTTTACATGATCAACGTGTAATGCATACTCAAGTTGTAATTATAGATTTATCGATTAATAACTACAAGATGCTTTTGTTTATCATCACTCCCCCTGATTTTAGTCTGTCTGAGATGAGCTCGCGCCCATTGACTTTCCCTGATTGACCTGTTGGCGGTAGAACTTAGCCATGTTGTTGTACATATCCATATTTATATTCTGCACCAAGAAATAAAGCATAAAAGTTATTAGTTATTATGAAGTTCAAAACTAAGAGTTCGCCTCTTGAAAATCAAACTTGATTTACACCATTTTTGATTCTTGACATACGTGTGCTAGGAAAGTGTTATGTGGATCCCTGTAAGGAACTGTGGTGTTGGTTGCCGGGCGATTGTGGATTGTTTGTGATGTGGCGCCTATGTGGAGGGGGCTAATCATTGTTTGTGGGACCATGAAAGGATGCTGAGCTGGAGGTGGCATGCCAATCTGAATGCCTAATCCCATGCCCATTCGGGCTAGCATTGACATCTGAAGTTGCTGCTGCTGTTGCTGCAGTTGTTGTTGCAATTGTAGGGGTATCATCATTTGTTGTGGTGGAACTGACATGTTTTTCATTATTTGCACATGTGCTTGTAGCTTCTTTAAGTAATCTATCACTTCATCCAACATAGAAGCTTTATCTGTCTATATAAACAATTCCCAAATTTAGATACTTTTCAGACTGAAATGACTAAAAAAAAAGTACATGTTGACTTATAAGGTCAAACCTACTAATTTAAAACTTTAAATATAAAAAAAATAGATTATAGTTTTTAATTTATTATGATAATCCCAGTATATTATGCTATTTGCTATATATGTAAAGGTCTTCATGCAAAGTTCAAGAAATGAATAATGAATTTAGAAATGGAAGTTGGTAGGATTGACTACAAAAGCCAAACAGCACAGAAGAACACATATATTAATTCTGACCTTATTGGCATTAGGCACAAGCTTCTGTAGAGCTTTCATCTTCTGGTTAATCCTTTCTCTTCGTCGCTAAAAAATATCATATAAGATCACATTTGGCGACAGAAAATTTTTGAACTTTTAGTACTTCTTTATATGATTATCTTACAAACAAATTACCCTTTCAGACTGGTTATGAATAGCAGCAGCTCTGCTTCGTCTACTTGATCGAGATCGAACTGTTTCACCTTCAGTCCTGCATTCTTCTTCTTTATTTTCCTGTTTAAAATCAAGAAACCATTAAACAACCATCATAATTCAAAGTAGCTTACTTAAAAAGTCTTAGTTTTCCATAAACTTTTGACTCTTTTTAGTTTTTACCCATCCATATTGACAAGCAGAATCATCATCTGTGTTTTTACTCTTCAAACTTTGATTAGGCGAGTCGGATGAAGGCCATGTCATCATTGTAGTGTCATTATCTTTGCTGTTGCTAATATTATCTTCTTGCAAACCCAAACTTCTTACACACTGATCATGGACAACAGCAGGTGATCGGGGCCGTTTCTTTAGGTAACTCGGGCCTGCGCACTCGACCCAATTTCCACTGGAAGATGCAACATTTGAGCTTAAATTGTGTGTTCTTGGCAGATTTTGACTTGTTTGTTGGTCAAATTCTTGATTTTGACTTTGGTTGTAAAATGTTGTAGCATGATGAACAATGGATTCTAGTGTTTCATTGGTCCTCCCAAGCTCATGCATGGATGGTTGACCATTTTCCCATGTTATTTCTGCAACTCCATTGTCACCAAGCCTGCAAATTCACACAAATAAAGAGTAAGTAAATTACTCATATACCCAAATGATTAAAAGATCATTTCTTGAGTGTTTAACATCAATCTTTTTATTCTGGTAGTAACCTGTAATCTGTCATTTTTTTCAGTGCAAGTGGATGAAGAAACAATAAAGCTGTGTGGACACACAGTCAATTGCAACTTCCAACTTGTAAGATAGGTCCTTTATAAAGAAAGACTAGACCTTTTTCCAGAACAACATGGTACAACCTTCCTAGCAGAAGGTACAAGTGAATGAATAACCTCTGGAAAAAGTTCTTACCCACAAAAAGGAAGTGATTCTATAGTGGGCATGTACATGGGGACAACAGGAGGGGTATGCTGCTGCTGCTGTTGCCTATGCATGTGGGAAGGATCTTTATCTTTCTTCTAGTTTTTTGCTTTCTTATGATGTTATCAGATTCCAATATGGGTATTCCCCACTTAGTTTGGGGGATATATAAATAGATATGAGTGATCCTACCCCCAACCCACCCTCTCAATGGTTGGGATTTATGATGAGATTCTCTGCTATCAATTTGGGAGTTTTGTGGGCTCCAAATGGGATGTCTAATTAGAGTTGTGATGGATCATACCATATTATGTGGTGGACTGAATTGTCATGTGGGGAGAAGTGGATATTTTTGTAGGTGTTTTGCTTCTTTTCTTTTCAATCAACACATTTAAGCTTATTCTATGCATGTTTTCTTGATTGGTCACTTTCTTTCTTTCTTTTTGTCAAGTTCTTGTCTTTGATCATCACAGACTTCCATTCTGATGCAGCAATATGATGAATTCGAACCCCGTCAGCACGTTCATACTCTCGAGAGCGAAGAAAATGAGAATCCTTTGTCTTTACTTTAACATGCTTTAAATTCGTATTTTAGAACTAGTTGCACGTCTAATACTGACTCATGATATGAGCATCCTTGATATTTGAGCTAATGAGCTTGTGTTGGTGACTATAAAATAAACAGGACCTGACTAGAGGAATGGCATGTAACCTTAGAGCGTAAAGGCTTACGGGTTAGTCGGTATAAAACCGATTACAGTTACTGTAACTTAAGTGGGGCTAATAGTCAAGAGAACACTCAAATGATAATGGGAGACCAGAATGTACCTCAAACAACCAAAATCAAGTGTTTATAATTGTTCATCCAAATTAACGAGTACGTGACACAGTTCAGTGCGTTTAGGCTAGGTTGCGTAGACATTAACGTTCTTTGTTACAAGAAGTTCCTAGAGATGTTGAAAAATTAATTCTACAGTGTTACAATTCGACAAACTATACTATACAAAAAAATATAAGAAATATGAGTGAGATTTTTGCTACGCTTGTTTTTGTTTATATATCACAAAATTATTGGTCAAAGTAGTTTAGCATGAGGTTTAGTTGGGTCAATGGTTGATTCTAGTTAACTAATGGGTCCGTTCAAACTAAGGGGTTGCGTCCACATCATTAAGAGCTTAGCAACGTTACCTTGTATCCAAGGCAAACTTGGTGGCTTAGGTTCTTTGTGAGTTATGACCTATGATAGGTGCATTTACAAAGTTGTTTTTAATTTTTAATTTTTAATTTTTCTTACAAAAATAGCAACAAATCAGTGTATGATTTGTTTTTGAGGATAGAAATTCAAAGTGTTTTTTAAAAATCATAAACATTATCTAGAGATATCATTGTTAGCATTTGAATATACGTTTTTAAAGAAGAAAAAAATATAAATGAACTTGTTACATAACATCTTTCTACTTTAATAAAAGAATAATTCTGGATGACACGTGGCAGCATCACAATCATTCTCACCAAAAATTTCACGCATCTCTTTCCTATTAAATAATCATCTTAATTACTAATAATATTATTTAACACTTTTTTAGATTTAATAAATTAAGAAAGAGATGTTTTTATCAATGTCATTTCTAAATAAATAAATCTTAATAAAATTATAAATTTTTCTAAAGCATCAAACTTTTTTAAAAATATAAAATATTTTAAAATTGGTATTTTTACAAAGTCAATATTTTAAAAAACCAAAAATAATTAAATTTGGGAGTTATAATAAAGAAAATTTTAAAAATGACATTTCTATATGGTTTGTTTTAGAAATTTTTTTTTGTTTTGGAAAAAAAATTTAAAAACAAAATTTTAAAAAGTTGATATCACTATTTTATTACTTATAGTCCTTAACTATACGTAATTTCAGTCATATCATATCTTAAAATATTATTTTATAATTAATAAATTTTATTATATTAATATTTTATTTATTCAACCCGTGTAATATACGGGTTTAATAAAGCTAGTGATATAATATTTATATTCGTTCCTAGAAGAAACTCTATAAAGTTTGTTTTTAAGTTTGCTCTCTTATTTATTTTGTACGTATTGTGAGTTTTTTATGCAAGTAACTTAAATACTTGTGCCTAATGTCTTTTGGTGCTTACTAGGTAATTTTGTATTAAACATAAGAATAATAACACAATTACTTTTTAAAAGAGTTAATTTCAATTTTGTTTCCTAAAGTTTGACTAAAGTAACTTAAAGTAATTTCAATTTTGCTTTTTAAAGTTTTAACCTAGTTGTAATAAATCTTGATAACTAAATCGAATTTTACATTTTTCTATTAAAATAACCTTATAGCAACTTAGGAGATGTTTTCAAGATGGAATTCTTAGCCTTTTTTCAATAATTACAAAAATACAAACATTGTCGTATACTTTTTTTACTAACAAAAGTTTCAAATACAACATTAGATATTCTTAAGACATAATACACCGCATGAAACCAAAAAACTTCGATCACCTAGAATTGGAACGATGTTCTCATACTTCATAACAGTAATATGCATAAAGATTAGAAATAACATCATACACAAAAAAACACCCCTAACCGAAGAGAGATTCAAGACAAGCTTAGCATGAATCATCATCATCAGACATTTTTATCAAATGATATTATCGGTTCATCAAATCACAAACAAACAATGAGCGAGACAACTTGATAAGTTGTACTTTAGGGAACACAATGTAGTAAACTATAAAAGTACAACAAGAGATACACAAGGTACAAGCTCGAAGCAGGCTTTCCTTGCATAGTGTTATAGATAGGCTTATGTGTGTTTATTTTATTTGCTAAATCTAGTTCGGATACGATGGTCCAAAACCGTCCACCATGTACCCCCTTGAGGAAACAATATATGGTCCAAACAGAGTATTATTTACTTAGTTCCATTAAATAATCCTCCCATTTTTTCCAACTCATCTTATCTAGGGTTGAAATATGTATATATATGTTTGAATTTATATCATATTTAATCTATTTATTTCTTATTTATTACAAATGGAGATAGGATGTAATTTTAGTCATATCGTTCTCACTATATATGTTTTTCTCTGTGTTTTTATGTTTTTAATAGCAAAATCATGTTCTCACTGAAGTACTAAACGTACTCGGAATTTATGTCATTTGTCTATAATATACTTGACTTTCAATTATTTGAGACCATTGAGCTACAAGTCATATGATACGTGTT
Organism: Flaveria sonorensis; assembly: GCA_025506505.1. Taxonomy (NCBI): domain Eukaryota; kingdom Viridiplantae; phylum Streptophyta; class Magnoliopsida; order Asterales; family Asteraceae; genus Flaveria; species Flaveria sonorensis. The sequence goes on from CM046432.1 coordinate 79,297,581, forward strand.
TTATCTTTTTTTTTCCTCTACTAACACATAGACTTCTTCTGTTAACTATCTGTAACACTACAATATTCAAACTAGTTAACGAGGAGAAAACACCGTTTGACACCGGTCCCCATGGGGACATGTTTTTATTTAATATATCGACATCAGAATAGACATGCTAACTCATACATGTTTAAGTTTGTTGATTTGGCGTGGACTTTTTTTTTCAATGAAAAGTTATATAAAAAAATAAATAAGTAGCTTAAAAGTAAATTACTTGAATGGTATTAGTGTGATTATGAATATTTTTATGTATAATTATACTTTTTTTTTGTTTTTGTTGATGAGAAATAGTAAGATATAATGTATACAATGATATATAGTCTTTTTATAGAGTCCTCTGCACACTACACATTACGATGGAAGGTCTCTTTCTGTCTTTCATGATACAAGTAAAATGGAACATTAATACAAAATTTAAAAGTCAAATACATAACGTGAAATTTATTGAAATTTTAATCACTTAACAATAATTTATATTTTTAAAATATTTAGATAGTTTTAATAAAAGAATTAGTCTAGCTTGTATTATAAAAGTTAAAAATCTTATATATTATTTGGCCAAGCATGTATGACTGGTTACATTGGTAATTCTTATAAGAAGATACTCAAGTACTCAACACCATCGAGTAACAAATTCGTTAATATTATTTTTACAAAACCAAGCCTTCCCCAAAACACTTTAATAAATTTTTTAGTAAAAAGAGTCCTTATAAAATGAGACAGAGTGAAACCCGCCCACCTGGAGAGATGTGATCTTGAACCATGAGGCGTGGTGAACATCATGCCACCCCTCTATGAGAGGGGGATAAATAGTTATGCTTTCACAAGCTATCACGGTGGCAATAACATTCTTTTTAGTTTTTAACGATATTAATGGTGATACACACATGCATGTACTATATGTACATCAGTACATGCGTTTGTAGACAATAAACTATTAATACTACATGTTAATTAAAAAACATATCTCAAATATATTTAAAACATATATTCTAGTTAAATTATATAAAAAATAGTATAAAAGTTAAGTCGGCTCTCATAATTAACAATGTATAATGTTCTTTATATTTTTAATATGACAAACTTATAATACTCTTAAACTACAAATATTATCGGTTTTAAAATAAATTTATCGGTTCTGAAATAAACTTATAATACTCTTAAACTACAAATATTCTAGTTTGAATTTGTGTTTACCCATTAACACTGGCCTACAAATATTATCGGTTCTGAAATAAATTTATTTTATATATGTGTCCATGTGTGTATGACGAATAAGATGACATTCCTAACACACAATTGAAGATAATTTTCGATTGACCATTACACTCGTGTATTGTGTCGGCTAATTAACACGTACATAGACTTGCTGCATTGAATGAGATACTGACTTGACGAATGAATGCAAAGGTCCAGAGTGACACCAAAGTCTTGAACAAAATTTGTACACAGTGGACAAGATGTGACAACAATGAACATCATTGGGTGGCACTGTTCCAATAAACTACAAATTATGTTAACAATTTGGAGGGTTGAACATACGGATGGACCTGTCTAAGGCTCAGTGTGTTTGCTTCAATAGTTACGTGAGCATCATACACCTAGACTACGGGCGGACCCAAGTGTTGGGTAAAGGAAAATCCGGAGAATATTTTTTATCTACCATTGGATTCCCGTATTTTAATATGTAATATATGAAAAATGACTCTGATTCACTACTTGTATTTGAAAGTAATTTAAAATAGGCATATCTTGGGTCAACAACTACACCCGATGAGATACATTCACCCTAAATCTCTAATTGTAACACTAAATCTCTTTCTTTTCACACTAAAATAGTGATCAAGTTGATAAAATCTTGTTATTATTTGACCATTTATACTAATTTAATGATTGATGACAGTGATAACGATAATGGTTTTATACTACTTTGACTTAATGTAGGCCTTTTAATTATTTTGAGACAAGGGATTAGGTTATATAATTAAAACAAATTTGATAACTATGCATAATTTGATTGCACAATTCAAATCGACTCAATTAGTGGCCAAACCCCTTTGCACTTGCTTTAGATTTGATGATTGTTTCAGCAAGAAATGGCAACATTCATGTTTGCTTTTTCATTAATGTCACTTCGCTTGAGCAAAACTATATATCTAGAAGTTAAATTAGCTAATGGGTTGGTTTAACCACATGATTACTTGCATAAACAAGAACTTAATTAAAATAGTTTTTTAAGGTTAAGTTGGTAAAGTTAGCTGGTAAAGCCAGAAATACCTAAAAACTAAATAAAAATTAGATTCTACTATGCAAAGAGTCCATCGGTATCACTTTAACTGTTTTATGAAACTTTTATGTTTCTACAATATCGCTTGCAATCAACAACCAATTAAATAACTTACCAACAAAGATTTAATGTCTTCATGCGATCAAAGTTTCAACTTTCAATATTTCAAGGCCCCCAACTTTACAAACGTGTCAAATATATGAATGTTAACTTTGATGCTAACATATTGTACATTAATTTAAGCAACCAAACACATATTGTATAGATTTAAAGATCAAATCAGCAGAGGAAGCAATATTTTGGAGATGAAACTCCAAGTGATCTCATCTCTTTTGCTCGCTCTTTAATCTTTTGTTCTTCCTTCTTTCTATTCTTTTCAGCCTGTGATCTTGCTCCTCCGGCTACATGATCGATTCTTGCAAGCTTGTTCTGGTAATGTTGCCAACTGATCGATCTTCTCTGATCCAATTCTTTCTGTTTCAAATCACCATAAGAAGTTGACTTTTTCAATGTATAAAAGTCCTTAATAAAAGAAAGTCAAAACTTAAAACGAATAGGATTAAACAGTCAAACCACCTTTTTCTCTTCAACTCTACGTTTAGCCCTCGCTTTCTTCTCATTCTCCCATTCAAGAATTGTTAGGTTACTCTTTTCATATCTGGGAATTTTGTCATTTTTGAGAACATTAATCAAAGATAAAGATACTGGATCATTCCCTGCTACAAAACTCAGTATTTGCCACCATTATTTTGGTTGCAAACCGATCACTAATACCCGATTTTGTGTTAATGATTGATTATAATAATGGTTTTTGTACCTTTTTTGAATCTTTAGTAATTCAGCTCTCTCCCAAGCATCAACTTTGGTGTTTCCACTTCCATGTACGCTTAAATTTCTATTACCATATGCCTCTCTAGGCCTATTTGGTCTTGGGAACGATGGAGCTTTATCGACTTGACTCGTTCTCTTTCTTATGGATGCATCAACTAATCAAACAGATACATAGGGTTAAGTCGTGATTAACATATACGTCACAGTTCCCTGTTCTTAGCAATCTAAATGTGTATTCGACAAATGCTTGAAGTCAAAATCATAATGTGTGTTGTTTTGTAACGAAATATGGTTGTCAAAAACACAAAGGTTGTTTTCTAGTAATCTAAGGAGGTGATTTGTATGGTGTTTTGATTTTTAGGTTTTATATAAAATTTAATTAAAATTTAAACAGAACAAGTAGCATATGAATCTTAAATTGCATAATATGAAACGAGGAAATTGTACATACCAGAATTTAAATTAATTTACTTTATCGTTGGTAAATGTAAAGTTCTAAACCTAACTAATAGAATAAGAAATTGAGAGCAGTTAAGTATACATAGATATTCAAAATTTTTATTTGGAGTCTTGAGAAAATATATATTACGATTTTGTATAAATAATACAAAATACTTTCACACGATTGAATTAATAAATATACAAACATCTTTAACATTAATGAAAATGAAGAGCTGTATATGAAAATTGGTTGTAGTACAGAGCCGGCTTAATGTTTCTGAAGACTTAAAGCGAAATAAAATTTTGGGGCCCTCGTCTACAGTCTATATATTATTCTTATAGACATTTGCCTTCGATTGGCGACATAAACAAATTTGTTTATAGTTTAGTAGAAAGCATCTTGAGGCAAATTAAATAATAAACAAACAACAATAGATTAAAGTAATGAGAAAAATTACTTACAAATGTATATTAAAAACAAAGAAGATGACAATAGATTAAACTGACAAAAACACTATTATAGATTAAACCAAGTGAATATAAATCAAAATCAGACAATAGTAGATTGTAGATTAGGTGATTATCTGCAAAAAGAATTAAAAAATTGATAAACCTAAAAGAACCATAAACAGTCTATGAACCTTCGATAAACAAAGTTTCGTAAATCGGCATCCATAAAGCAAGTCTTATAAGTCGACCTCGATACACCTTCAATCGTTTTGTTAGCCTTTTTATTTATCTCTAAAAAGACAAATATTGATTGGATTATCACATATATTTTCAGCTTAATAAATAAACGTAGTGTTTTCTTTTCAAATTTGAGGGCTTAAAGCGATTGCTTTGATTGTTTATACTGTAGAGACGCCCCTGGTAGTATATCATATATAATCGATAAGTACATGAAAAAATTTAAAGATAATTTTGTGTTAAGTTACTTCTTATGAATGCTACTAATTAAAAAATTAAGAAAACCAAACTTAAATAAAAAACACCAGGAGATACTAACTTTAAATTCTTCTACTTTTGTAATTATATAATTAAGATATACAGACTAATAATATTCTGATCATTAAAATGTAAAAAAAAAAAAAGAGTTAACATAAAACAAAAAACCAAAAACAAACTTTAACCCATGATTTTAATTAGTTACCTTCTATTGTATTCTCTTTTTTCCTATGCCGAGAGCTCATTGTTTCTTCTAATGAATGTATAGCAAACGTCGCTGCAGCTATGGCAGCCACATACTCGTTGTTAATGGAATCATAATCTTGTGATTTCTTATCTACATGCAAACAAAACAACCTCAAAAACTTCATGTAAACATTAAACACGACACAAATCAAGAAATCAACTTTGTCATGATTGAAAACCCAACTACGTTAATCACAATACAAATAAAAAAATCAAAATACTATGCTCATAACAAAGACAAATTAACCTCTTAAGGATTCTTTGTTGTCACGTGCTCCAGACTCCGAATATGAATCCCTAAATAAAGAAACCGCGGTTTTAAACTCTAAAAAAGCCACAAAATGAAGTTCATTTGACTAAACCAATATCATGATTGTAGGTGCAGTACCTTCTTTGATCGATCACACTTGCCATTCTTCTCTCTCGATAAAAGCTCTTACGAACAAGATAATGTATGATTATGAATGAAGAAAAGAAAATGGTGGATGAAGGGTTTTGTATGATGGAGAAACCCTAAGAAGGAAGTCATTGTAGATGTTTATGTAGAATGAAACAAGGCAAAGAAAGAGTCACGTGGTGGGTGTCAATTCAAGTGATCAATTTAGGTTTTTTAAGATTGAGATGAAATTGAAATGGTGTTGGGAATGTACGGAGGCAAAGTATCTCACTTTTTTATGACGAAACTACAAAGTCATCTATCTAACCTTTTTCCAAAGTTTTCCTAAATATGATGTTATTTGATTGATTTTCTGTAATTTTAATGTTGTGTTATGGAGTTTTTATTTTAATTTCCAGGAAAAGGCCGATTATTAGAGAAAATGAGTTGTAAAGACCTAGGGGGTGTTTGTTTTTTCTGAGAAGCACTTCCTGATCTTTTTTGTCTGCGCCGCGCAGACCACGCGCAGACATTGAGGTCTGCAAATTGTTTGTTTTTTGGAATATTTTTCATTAAAAAAGGTCTTCCAAGGTCTTCCTGAGGTCTGCGTGAAGAAACATAACCTATTCACTTCTAACCTCTTCCACCCCCTCACCATATTCCAGCAGCCACACACCCACCCGCCACCGCCAGCCCACCCGCCACCCCTCACCCCTCACCCCGCCAACAGCACCCATCGATCAGATTTCGGAAACCTCCAATCACACCACCCACCACCGCCGCGCCCAATCGGAGACCCTCTTCGCACCACCCACCCCCAATCGCACCGCCCACCACCGCCGCGCAGACATTGGGTGTATTGATTGAGTGATTAAGGGGTGATTTGAGTATGTTTGGGTGTTTTGATTGAGTGATTGAGAGGTGATTTGAGTATATTTGGGTGTTTTGATTGAGTGATTGAGGGGTGATTTGAGTATGGTGGTGGTTGCGGTGGCAGCGACGACGGCGACGGTGGTGGTGGTGGTGGAGAGGAGGATGAAGATAATGATGGTGGATGAATTTTTCATTTTTAATTACATATTAATTTTTTAGTCTGCGGATGTTAAAAAACAAATAGTCTTTTTCTTGCAGACTGCAAACGTTTGGTCCACTTTTTCTCCTGCAGATGTGGTCCGCAGACTGCAGACATTTTTCTGCAGAAAAAACAAACAGCACCCTAGTGTGGTGGACGAAGAATCGTGAAACAGATATAAAAATAACAACGAATTGAAATCGGCATATATTTTATAGTTATTACAAAAATAAAACTAAAATAATATAGAAAATAAACCAATGAGTAGTCTGGAATTATATAAAAATTAAAAAGAAATAAAAGGGACGGGTGATTTTTGTAGCAAAGAATGAGAGGGGAGGGGGACCCACGAACCCAGGTACCAAATTGTTTAAAAAATTCACCACATCACAACAGAAAATTCGTTATGAAACAAAAAAGAAAAAAAAAACTCAAAGAGAAGAAAAGAAACCCAAGGAAAAAAATTTAAAGAAACACAAATTAATTTAAAAAAAACTTTAAAAAACCCGAGGGGGAAGGGGACGAAAACGTTAAACTAATTAGCATCCGGACGATAAATAAGCATTTTTCAACCGACAATTTGTTAGAAAAACTCAAATAATATAATATAAACTAAAGTAAAAGAAACATAAGAACTAAAACTAAAACAAAATAAATTTAAAAAAACCAACAAATAAAAAAAAAGAAAGAGAAGAGAGTGGATAACCGACCCGGAGGTTCGTGAGGGTTGAACCCGCGTTTGTTTGTGCACGCGCACAACCTAATGCGCCAACTTGCAATTTAATATGTTTGTTGGAATGAAACTTATTTTAATAAAAGATTGACGGTTTAAAATAAAAATAACAAATCCTGGAGTTAATGATTGTAAGTTGCTCTTCACTTGTTGTACTTCGGTATTGTTCAATGAACCGTAGAAATGTGAGAGGCACCGTCCTTACTTTTTATATGGAACTAGATTTTCCCCCGTCGCGCGTTGTGGTGGCATCAAACGCTGTGTGAGAAAGTACAAATTACAACGTGAAAAGTTGTCCCCTAAAAAACCCCGATTCGCTTATGAACTTTTATGTCAAAAATTAGAGTAACTCAAATGTATAACGGCAAATGAAAACGTATTATATTTGACGCGACTCCAAACAAAATTTATAAACAAAATTTATGTCAAAACTTACATAAACTTAAAACGTATATACAAACACATACGTGCGACAAAACCGTATGTGACGTGATAAAGTATAGACAACAATAGCCTCAAGTCGTTTCAAAACTAAATTCATGTCGAAACGTAAAATAACTCGAATCTATACCGTCCAATAAAGATATATTATATTTGAACCAATTTGTTTCCATAAAATTTACATCTAAACTTTAGTTTGTTAATTTTATAACTATTTAAAATTTTAAATTATGTAGTTAAATAGTGAAAGAATTATAACATGATTTTTTTAAAAGTAATTACAGTCAGCATCAAGCAATCATATCTGGCTTTATAACTGAGTTTCAAAGAAAAAATAATTGCTAGTATCGGACCACTTACGTTGTGGTTAAAATGAAGAAGTTCTACCGTTGAACCAAATGTATCTTTTTGTTTAGTTTGCATCAATTAATACAAATTCAATCTTCGTCGGGGATAAGATTAAAAAGACCACGACCTTTTCATTTAAGATATAGTAAATATAATTGAAGGAGGGAAGTGATAAAAAGGAAAAAGGAAATGATTACTCTCAACAATTAGCAAGTTCAGAAGATTACTACTCTCAACAAACTACATCAACCAAAAGTTGGTTGGCCTACTAAAATGGAAATATAAGGTTTAAATAAATGTAAACTAAAATAAATTGAAGAAACTATTAACCTAAATTTAAATCATTGATGTGGTTACATATCATGGTTCTATATTTTTTAAATAAAAAAATATAAATTTGTATTTATGTGGGACCCTTTTGATCATCATTATAAACTATAAATCTTTAAATCTTAATCAAATCGATAACTTAGATTTAGTTTAAGATTTTTTTTTATTTCTTTTAGTTTTCAAATAAACTCTACCATCTATTAATATTAGTCTGGTTGTTTCGTATAGAACCGAATATTATGTGGAACCTGTCTTTTTAAACTCAAACTTGGTTATTTATTTAAAAATTTTGACGAAACTGTTTTGTTGAACAAGAAATAAACAGTTGTGGCCGGTAAAATACATTAGCTAAGAATAAGAAGAATGCAACAGGCCGAAAAATTGTAGAACTTATGAAAATCATTTCACTTAGATTGAAATTTGATGGATAAATTAAAGGACTATTACATGCATACTAATAGAAACACAATAAACTAAATGAGATAATGAGGTTGGTAGAAATTTGTATCCTGTTCTTCTCCTGCGTGTAGTAACTCTTTGGTTAAAACCAAGAAACCGCTTCAACACTATAATAATTGGGTTAAGCATTGTAGTTTACGGTCAATATTCTCCCCTTAAACCATATGAGACACGATGTGAAGAGCTCCCAACCTCTTGTGCATCTCAATGAATTTGTAAATGTTGTAAACAAATAAAAAATGGATTGATGGATTGTAATTTACAGGTTAAAAGGGTCGTAAGTGTGTTGGTCGGTCGGTAGACATATCAAACTGATTTATTAAAACAAATTAAACATATCAACTCAAATATTATTTATTCATTAAACGGGTAGACCTTACGATGTTATCGATGTCATGTACATACAATGTTTTCGGGTGGTGTGACGAACATCAATTGATTTCGTTTGGCATCCTAATTTTAGTAAATTAGATGGAGATGAAAGCGTATCTGTTAAAGCGTCGCAAATACCTCCTTCGATCTTACCAAATACTTGATTCCCTTACAAATTTCATGAACACACACGCACCTGCTGAAGCCCTGAAGGTTTATCATGGTCCTATTATCAAAATCATGCGACTGAAATGATCCATCTGCACTCTTTAACTAGCTAAACCCTAAACCCCCAAACATAAAACCATCATACAATTTTCAGGTCCATTTCCCTAAAACGCACCAATTGAAAGCTGAAACACTCATGAAACAGAGTAAAACCGCTTGAGTTGTCGTTTAATCACTTTACCAGGTTAATTTATCCATCTGGGTTTCTCAATTTGCTTAACATTGTTCAAGATTTTTAATGGGTAGATGTTATTTACTTATTTGCATCCTGTGAATCGCTTCATGTCCATTTATTCTGTATTGTTATTATTAATTTTAAGTAGTGTGTTTCTTCAAAGTCAAGGGTTGATCCCCTTCATAGCTTTGCTTCTACTTTTAGGGTTTATATAGTAGTTGAAAAGGCATTTTAAACCAGAAACACTGAAATTTCAATTATTATTAAATGGGATTTTGCTAAAAAGGGTAAAATTTAATTGGATTTGTTGATAGATCAGACTGTTCATGAACACCTACTTTTTCGCCTAATTATTAGAGATTAGAAAATAAGCAGGTTCTTTCTTGTTTTCTTGTTCAATTTTATCATCAACTTTCCAGAAAAATTCTTTAGGCTATTGTATTAATCATCTCGTACAGGTAGAAGCTTGTAGTTGATCCGTTAATGGAGTTTTGGACTTCATTAGTTCTTATTCTAGCATCAATTTGTGTGATTTTGGCACAAAATGATGAAGAGTCATATCTTGTGATTAATGGGAGTTTAACAATGACTCATACGGATGCAAATTATATTTGTGCTACTATCGATTGGTGGCCGGATAAGAAGTGTGATTACCACCAATGTCCATGGGGATCTTCATCTGCTTTGAATCTGGTAAGCATGTTCCAGAAGAGGTTTTTGTCACAAAAAGATGATAAGTAGTCATCGTTTTTTTGTTAATTTTTTTTTATTTTTTATTTTTTTTATTTTTATTTTTTCACATGATGTTGGTGTTTATTGCATGATATAACTGCTACTTAAAATACATCCAGCATGTGTTGACAGTTAACCCTTGTTATAATATGTTCTCTTAGAAGGATGAAACATTGATTATGATTAAAAAAAAGTATATCCCACAGAATATATGTGTGCATAAAACACCCGAGTCATGTTTTAAAGCACAAGAGGTGCCAAAATGTTCTGTCTCAATAACGTGTAAAAACGGTTTCAGATCGAAACCGGTTCTTTTGATACATAGCCAACTTCTGTTAAAAAGTTAGTTTTTTATGAATATTTAGCGTGACAAATATGATGAAAAGTTATATTATTTCGGCTCTAATAGTTTCTTTTGAATAAATTTACGAGGTTTTATACATTATACACTTTTGGCACCTTTCGGTCTGTTTGATCCATTTGACCCTTTTTCTTTTTAGACAAATTTTGCTATTTTATCCATTTGAACTGTACAAGATAAAACACAACCTTAACCGACCTATCAATAAGTAAATGGGTCAATGCTGCCATCATTTGTGTAAGACCAAATTTTATACTATGACGTCTTGTAGTTATAAGCCTCTTACTGTGACAATTCAATATTTTTCAGGATTTATCTCATCCATTTCTAGCTAAAGCGGTTCAAGGTTTGTAATTCTTTTGGGTTTATTGAGTTTTAGTTTTTGTTTATGTGGTCTTGTAAAGTAACTCACTATTAAATGGACTACAACAGCTTTTAAACGCATGAGAATACGAGTTGGCGGTTCCTTACAAGACCAAGTAATGTATAATGTTGGTAGTTACTCGGGACCTTGCCACCCGTTTAAAAAAACAAAAGGAGGACTGTTTGGTTTTTCTAAAGGTTGTCTTCCCATGAGTAGGTGGGATGAATTAAGTATGTTCTTCAACAAAACAAGGTAGATCTCTAATTGTAGAAACTTCATTCTTAAATAAGTGCAAACTAATACTTTAATGCTAAAAAAGGAAATGTTTCATTTGTAGAGCTCTTGTGACATTTGGCTTGAATGCACTCCATGGGAGACAACAAATTAAAAGGGGTGTTTGGGGTGGAGATTGGAATTCCAGTAACGCCCGTGATTTTATAAAGTATACAATATCCAAAGGGTATCAGATTGATTCATGGGAGTTTGGTATATTTTAGTTAACATTTATTTATTATTTTTCAATTCTTTTTTGTCAGCACTCGGTCAAAATCACGCATGATATACTGTATTTATATGCTTTTTCATCTTTAATTAATACAAATTAATGGGAATAATTGCTGCAGGTAATGAGTTAAGTGGTAAGGGGATTGGTGCAATGGTATATGCTGAGCAGTATGGGAGTGATGTAATTGAACTCAGGGGTATAATTGACGATTTATACAGACAATTTCGGCCAAAACCATTACTGGTGGCACCAGGAGGTTTTTTTGATAAGCAGTGGTTTGCTAAGCTTCTTCAAACTTCGGGTTCAGAGATTGTTGATGTAATGACACACCATATGTATAATCTAGGCCCAGGTTTGTGTTGGTTTGGTTACTAAGATAAATTTTATATGTCTGACTTATGATTGTCAAGTGTGTAAATTTTCAACTTCAAGATTGACAAGAAGCATTGATTTTTATAGATATATTGATACTTGCGTTTTACTACACAAAAAAGAGGTACAATATAGATATGTAGGAGATGAAAATACAGAAAGATTCTATGCTAGCTTTGAACTAGAGAAGTACTAGGTTTGACTTAAAAAGTCAACAGTGAGTTCTTTCTTTTGAACAGGCGTTGATCGAAATTTGGTAAAGAAGATTTTAGATCCCCATTTCTTGAGTCGGGCATCAGTCACGTTTACTAGTCTTCAACAAACAATTAACACGGATGGCCCGTGGGCATCTGCTTGGATTGGGGAATCTGGCGGGGCCTACAACAGTGGCGGTCTTCATGTTTCAGACACTTTTGTAGATAGCTTCTGGTAATCATCTGTTTACACACCTTCAAGGTCCACTTTTACTTCTATTGTCAATGGCTAAGAATGAATTTTTTGCCTTAATTTTCATATGGATTCTTTTCACAAATGTGATGGCTTTTGGTTATGAAGTTAAACTTCCCTAAGTCTAGTTATTCAACTCCAAGGTCAAGCACTTCATATTAATTTGAATATTTTAGGTACTTGGACCAGCTTGGAATGGCAGCCAAATATCACACGAAAGTATATTGCCGACAAACATTAATTGGCGGAAATTATGGTCTTCTAAACAAAACTACATTCATGCCTAACCCTGATTACTACAGGCAAGGATGTTTGTTTTTATCCTAGAAAACATGGTTAAAATATGATCATCTTGGTTCACTAAAGTATGTGCATTGAAGCAGTGCACTCCTTTGGCATCGGCTTATGGGTACAGGAGTTCTTGCTGTTGATAGAATAAACATTGCACCACATTTGCGCACTTATGCTCATTGTTCAAAAGGGAAAGTAAGTTCATGTTCATGTTTGGCCTTAAATAATAATAATAATCAGTAGTCCCTAAATTTGGGACTGAGGGAGCAAATGATATCATATTTCTCATAAGCTGTTTATTTGTTGCAGCCGGGTATAACTTTGCTTCTAATCAACCTAAGTAACCGTACTCATTTCACACTCAGTGTTCACAACATCCTCAACATGAATCTGCATACAACTCAACACAAAACTTTAGAAAAGAAGACATCATTTGTTCATGGTCTCAAGACAACAGTTTCATGGGTTGGATCAAAATCAACAGATGAAAAGTTGTCACGTGAGGAATACCACTTAACACCACGACGTGGAAATATACAAAGTAAAACAATGCTTTTAAATGGCGTTCCATTACAGGTAACCGAGGATGGAGATATCCCAAGTCTCAGACCAGCTTTGGTGAATGTTGATTCTCCTATTTCCATTGCTCCTTTGTCTATCAAGTTTTTGCGGTTTCCAAACTTTGATGCCCCAGGCTGTAAATGATGCGGTTTCCAAACTTTCTAATCTTACAGAAGTATAACACATAACCTTATTTTATGTTTCCTTTTCCTTTGATAAAAAGTGTTTTGACAAAAACATAACTTGATTAATATATATTATCATGTGAGGGTTATTTGTAAAGTTCAAAAAGAAATGTATGATAATATGTAGGAAATAATTAAAATTATTAAATTATTTTTAAAAATTAAATGAAAAAATATAATCATACAAGATTAAATGAAAATTTTCCTTTAATTACTTAATAAAACACACTCTTTTTTCTCGTAAGAAGTTTCATAGCATGTATAGATAAAAAACAACACTTATGTAGATTCATATAATGAATAAATAAATTCATTACATCAATTTTACAAACAATATATTTTTATAATTGTTATTTTAGAGTTTTAATAAAATAAATAAATAAATGATTCAGAATCATTCTCGTAAGTCTTAGTAACATCTATGGTTTTATAAAGTATCCTTTCTACGATCAATTAGTAAACTAATAATCCTTAGCCTAACTGGTTAAGATGAGATACTTATAATATGTAAATATTAAAAGGTAATGAGTTCAGGTCTTACTCTGACAAAATACTAAGAGTTGAGTCAAAGTGTTATCTCAGCAATGAGTTTCCTCATGAGGAGTTGGGGGCGCGGTCCCTTCTGGAAATTGAATAGGTGACCCGATTAAGATAATACCTGTTCTCTGAAGCAGAGTCGTACATTTGCCGTTAAAAAAAACTTAAAAAAATATATCGAAAATGAAAAATTATCACGTCAATCCACATCGGCTATAGGCTATAGCGTTAGTTTGGCGCGGCCTGTGGACTGAGTTAAACCGGTGCGCCTATCACATCACAACCCCAACCGGATCTAAAAGTCGTCGCCAATTTCGTCATCTTCTTCCAACGACTCCACCTTCTTCAGCCGCCGATTAAACTTTCATTGCCAAATCTCAAGCCATCTGTGACTCGTATGGGCTGTTTTGCCAGCAAGAGCGCCGATTCCAAAGCCAGCCGCCTCTCCAGATGGCGCGCCACTGGCATTGTAGCCCTACAAGATGGAAAATTGAAGGTGTAGATTTTCAACTTCAATCCACTTTGTTTGTTTGTTACGGCTTTGCAATTGATATTTGGAATTGATGCTTTGTGTTGATGAGGTTTGTAGGAACATAGGAGTTGTAGGTTTCTGTCATATTTTTGTGCGATTGATTGTAGTTTTGTTGTTTAAAGGAACAATCCGAATAAGGCATCATTAACCGATTAACAAATTAGGTAGGTTATTTGCTGTTAAGTTAACATGTACGGATTTGGTTTTAGGTTTTAGGTTTTTGAAATTGTGAAATTGAGAAAGTGAAAGGGATTTTAACAAGTAGTATGCACTTTACTATTCATGGATGACACTGATGCCTTTTCCTGGTGATAACAGTGCCTGTTTGCCTAAAGACTAGAAGAAATTGACATCTAGATTGAACTTTAAAAGTTGTGCTATTGGAATTATTTTGGAGCCAAGTGATCCACTCTGGTATACCTAACATATAATGAAGTGGACGAAGTTTTGGATCTGTTTATATGGTTTGAGTGGAATCGTATGCTTGAATGATATGGGATTGTCACATGTTTGGGTTGCCCAAGTGCCAAAGGCAAGATGAAAGAATATATTAATTCAGGGGCTGAATTTGTCCTAAATAAGAATCCAAACTGAGATTTTGTTGTTCTTAACCTTAAAGATTTGGGGTTTAAAATCAATAGTGGTGTATGAAAACTGAGTTGCATGGTTCAATTGATCTCTTGTCTTGTAGCTAACTTGCTTGGAGGTTTAGTGATTATGATTTGGAACATGACTTCATGGAATTAAAGTATGAGGTATGATGTCTGATAATGCATTGATTTGGTGTGATTGGTGAAACAGTCATTTCCTGATGAAGTGCTAGATCTTGGAAAATCTGTACGGACGCTTGATCTAACACGCAATAAATTAGGTAATAATTTCTATTTGGAATATCATTTGATTCCTTGATGGTATGCATAAGGTTAGAATACACATTTTAACTGCTGTAACTGATGTTGCAGATTATAATGAAATGCATAAGCTAACAGTTAATGATACATTTTTGTAATTTTTCTTATCGTTACTCCAATTTTCTTAATCAATCATGCTTGAGAGATGTTGTAGAGTCCAAACATGAACTCATCATTTCTGTCTTGTGGCTACTACAGTTGATGTCCCAGAGGAGATCAGCAAGCTAATAAATATTCAGAGGCTGGTATAAACTGAACATCTCTATCCTTATATCTGTTTTCTCTATGAACTTATTATATCTGTATTTTCTAAATGGTAACTTGCAAATACTAACTGAGCACTGTAGTTCTATTTGTCATTTAAGATTTTAATATCTGACACGCTGGCACCTTATTTTATAGATTTTGGCAAATAATGTAATTGAGCGTCTTCCAATGAATATCGGGAAACTTCAGTCAATAAGATTTATCATGCTTGATGGAAATCGACTTACCACCTTTCCTGATGAAGGTACTTTTATCTGTGTATAATACTATAATCTCTCTCTCTCTACACACACACACACACACACACACACATATATATATGTGTGTGTGTGTGTGTGCGCGCGCGCGCTGATGATATTCTTAAGGAAGTTAGGCTAAAAAGGGTAGGAAAGATTTCCGGTGATCGGACTCACTAGATCAAGGAAGACAAGTGGGAGCGACATTTTTGTAATATTATGAGAGTTTTGAGGTTATTGTATAGGAAGGCTTCCATGCGCTCTAGAACAAATCAATTTTATTTTCTTTTTTAATTATTTAAACATATTAATTTATACATCGATTCTTGTAATCTAAAATATCTTCTAAATAATCAAGAATTTCAGTGGTACTCCCTGATAAGGAGCAAATTTTCACTCTTTAATTTCACAATATATAGCTATGTTTTTTCCTTTTTTTCCTTCCCATTTTCACTGGCTTTTGGGTTTTTACCCGATTTTTAAAACAACTTTGATCCAAGTTTTGACAAGGATGAAATTAGTAGAGCTTGTTGTATTCTTTCTCCATGATAATTGCATCAACCGGGTAAGGTATGATTGAGATATTGCTTTACCTACGTTTTTACATGTGGAAAAATAGATTATAAGAGATGAGATATGTGAATTCTGTGTCCCCTTTTCATTGATCGATCTATGCAATTTATACAAGAGGCTGAGAGATCTTCTCTCAATCAATAATAAATGCCTATGATACTATACAATCGTTTCTATATATATACTATCTATTACACCCCCCGCAGTCGAAGCGGGAGGAGGGCGAATGCTGAGACTGGAGCGAAAGTCTTCAAAAAGATTCTGTGGGAGCCCTTTGGTGAAGATGTCAGCTATCTGATAACGAGACGGGACGTGGAGTATGCGGACATGGCCACGCTAGACATGTTCCCGAACGAAGTGAATATCCAGTTCAATGTGTTTGGTGAGCTGATGTTGAACTAGATTTCCAGAGAGGTAAATGGCGCTGACATTATCACAGTAAATTAGAGTGGCACGCAAAAAATGCCGGTGCAATTCAAGAAGTAAGTTGCGAAGCCAGCAAATCTCAGCTACCACATTTGCAACACCCCGGTATTCGGCTTCTGCACTTGAGCGGGAGATGGTGGGCTGACGTTTTGAGGACCAGGATATAAGGTTGTCACCAAGATATACGCAATAGCCAGAAGTGGAGCGACGAGTGTCTGGACAACCTGCCCAATCAGCATCGGTGTAAGCAAGTAATGATAACTGGGGCACGGGTCCTAAAAGAAGGCCAAACTCCGTAGTACCCTGAATATACCGTAAAATCCTTTTAAGGGCATTCCAATGGTCAATCTGAGGCGAGTGCATATGCATACAAATCTGTTGGACAGCATATGTGATGTCAGGGCGTGTGAATGTAAGATACTGTAACGCACCCGCGAGACTCCTGTATGTAGTTGGGTCGTCGAACAAAGGTCCCAAGGAGTCACTTAATTTGGACTGCGTATCGACAGGGGTGGCAACCGGCTTGCAGGAGTCCATTGCTGCTCGCTGTAAGATATCCTTGGCATAAGCCTGTTGAGATAGAACATCTGATCGCCTGTGCGGATGACTGAGATGCCGAGAAAGTAAGTCAATGGCCCCAAGTCTTTCATCACAAATTCACTAGCAAGAGAAGACATTAGGTGTTTGCGAAGATCATCAGACGAGGTGGTAAGAATGATGTCATCCACGTAGAGAAGAAGATAAGCCGTGTGGGAGCCCTGACGGTAGATGAAGAGAGAGTTGTCAGACTTGCTCTGTGTGAAACCGAGCTGTAAGACAAAGTCCGTGAAGCGTTGGTACCAGGCGCGCGGAGCTTGCTTGAGACCGTAAAGTGATTTCTTGAGACGACATACATAATCAGGGTAATCCCGATGTCTAAATCCCATGGGCTGATGCATGAAGCCTGTTTCAGCCAAATTACTATGAAGAAAGGCGTTGGTGACGTCTAGTTGGTTGATCTTCCATGATTGAGAAAGAGCCAAGGATAACACCAACCGAATAGTAGCCGGTTTGACCACCGGACTAAAAGTCTCTCCGCAATCAATCCCAACTTGCTGTTTTCTACCGTCACACACCAACCGAGCCTTATACCGTTCCAGGCTACCATCTGATTTAAACTTGTGTTTGAAAAGCCACATGCTGCGAATGATGTTCATATTCGGTGTTCGTGGTACAAGATCCCAGGTCTCATTTTTAATGAGTGCACTAAATTCATCGTTCATAGCATTGTACCATTCAGGGGTGGACAGAGCAACCTGTGGGTTTTTGGTAACGGGGACAATGGTGGAAGTGTGAAGGTTAAGGTTTGGTTTAATTTGCTTAGTTATACCGTTCTTAGTACGGGTGCGAATGGTGCGGACGGGTGGTTGGGTTGTGGCAGATGCTTGAGAGGCGGTAGGTGGTCGGGAAAAGAGGGTTGAGTTGCCACGGTGTGACCCGCGAAAAAGACGGACCTAGGTTGACCAGGTTGTCTACAGGTGTAAGTGACGATGGGGGTAGGTGCAGAAGGAGGAGTGGGGACGGGTTGAGGGGGGTTGTTTGGGGTTAGCGAGGTGTTCTGGGTTGGGACCGTGGGTGGTGTAGGGCTAGGAGAGGGCTGAGATGGAGTCGTGTGGGTGGCGGTAGAGCGAGTGGGGCTGGTCTGGGCGGTTAGGGGGGCTGAGGTGGAGCTGGTAGGTTGGGCCGTAGGTTGGGAAACTTGAGACCATAGGAGGGGATTGAGGGGAGGGGAAAGAAAGTCATAGTTGTGGGAAGCAGGGGGAGATTGAATCTGAAAGGGGAAAATAGTTTCTTCGAATTGGACATGGCGGTTGATAAAAATTTTGTGGGTTTGGAGGTCGAGGCATTTGTAGCCTCGATGATTGGGTGGGTATCCAAGAAACACACATGGTTGGAAAGGTTGGCTAATTTGTGTATGGTGGTGGATGGGAGGATGGGGTAGCATAAGCACCCAAAAACACGTAAGTGTTCATAAGTGGGATGACAATTATAAAGAAGAGTAGTGGGTGAGAGGAATTGGTGGTTTTTACTTGGAAGAATGTTTAGAAGGTAGGTGGCAACTTCGAGCGCGTGGTGCCAAAAGTTAGGTGGGAGAGAGTATTGAACGAGAAGTGTGCGGAGCATGTTGTTGATTGTGCGGATTTTGCGTTCCGCCTTTCCGTTTTGGGAGGATGTGTGAGGGCAAGAGAAACGGAAATACATGCCGCTTTGATGACAAAAGTTTTGGAAATTATTATTTGCATATTCCTTACCATTGTCACACTGAAACTGTTTAATTTTCCGCTCAAATTGGGTATTTATATAATTGTTAAAATGGGTGAATGTTTCAAAGACTTGTGATTTGTTACTTATGGGATATGTCCACAAAAAATTGGTGTAATCGTCAAGGAACAATATATAGTAATGATGCCCACCGTTACTAAGAACCGGTGAAGTCCATAAGTCACTGTGAATAATATCAAAAGGTAATGATGTTTTATTCAATGAATCATAAAAAGGAAGTTTGACACCTTTGCCAAAAACACAAGATTGACAAATAATGTTACTAGGTTTTCTAAAATCAATACAAGAAGAAGATTTTAACGAATGCAATAAATTTTGTCCCGGGTGCCCAAGTCGTTGATGCCAATGGTCCTGGGAGATGGCAGCAAACGTAGAAGGTTGAGTGGAGAGATTCTGAAGAGGAGCAGTGAGAGGATAAAGATCACCCGAGCTATGGCATCGTAGGATAGGAGCCTTGGTCTTGAGATCCTTCACAAGAAAACCGAAAGGATCAAATTCAATAGAAATTAAATTATTAGTTGTTAGGCGAAGGACCGAGATTAGGTTCTTAATTAGTTGTGGTGCGTAGAGGACGTTATTTAATTTTAGGGATGGGAATGGGGGCGGTAAGGTGTGGTTGCCCTGTCCAAGGACAGGAATGGTCATGCCATTTCCAACGACAATATTTTTAGAAGTGCAAGTATTAAAAATAGACGGGGAAATGTTACCTTGCTGATTTGCCATGTGGCCTGTAGCTCCCGTATCCATATAGCCGAGCGGGTCCGGTTGATTCAGTGATAAGGTGTGAAGGGCCTGGGCAGTGTCGGTAGGAACTGGACCTGCAGTGTAGGCTTGAGATGGGGCTGGACCAAGAATTCCGGCTGCAGAATTGGGTCTGGGTGTCGACGGGTATGGGCAGGGTGGGCTCGAGTTACTACCTATGATACTATACAATCGTTTCTATATATATACTATCTATTATAGATCGATCAATAATAAATGCCTATGATACTATACAATCGTTTCTATATATATACTATCTATTATAGATGAACAAGCCATTGATACAGAATTGCGCACAAGTGGTGCACAATTCATTTTTCTAAAACTGATGCTCAACAAATGATGTAAAACTGTTGCCTGGTAACAAAAAATTGATACATAGAACTGATGGATAAACCCAATTTTATATTGCCATGCATCTTTTATAGTGGGTGAATCACCTTTGTATTTTCTTGCTTCAGTTTTGTATCAATACAAAACTAATGCATAGTAATTTGGAGTTGATGCATATTACTAATAAACTAATGCACAATTGTTTAAAACTGCTACACATCTATCAGATTTGATGCGCAACAAAAATTAAACACGAGAATGAGTAAATATCAGAAGTTGAAGAAAGAACTAAGATTTTAATTGTTGAAAGAAATGATGCACAAACTGACTGTTGCATAAAAATGATATACAACTAGTACAAAACTGGTCATCGGTTTTGTATAGACTACTATAGAGTATTGATTATAAAATACTGTTGCATAAAAATGATGCACATTAATACAAAGTTGATGGACAATGAAAATTCACTGAAAATATATACTTTTCTTTCAATTAATCATATCCTTATAAATTCCTAACTCCTGCACCAACACGAAAAGCCACTAATTAAAAATATAAACCTGTAACTAAGAATACAAACCTACACAAATTGCAATATCTTAAAGCACTAGTAACACCTCTATACCTTTTTGTTGCTTTCTCAACCCCAAAATTGGAAACTATACTGTTGGTTGTAGCACTGCGTTCTAGGGCTGGGGTTGTAGCACTGTCGTCCTGGGTGGGTATGTAAATTCTGGGCAAGGAGGAGACAGCGTGGTTATGACTTATGAGCCCTAGCCGACAACATCACAACAGTGACCATAGCAAGAGAACCATCGGTGCCTTTGTTTTCAGCGAAGTTCTAGTTGGTTGTCTGATTGGGCTGTGGTTTCTACTTTCCAGAGTTGACGGTGAAAAGGAGGGTGAAGGAGGCAACAGCCGCTGCCAATAGCTCCATTGGTGATGGCGGCGACAGTTTAAACAGGGGCACCATCGCCAACAAGAGGACGGCATGGGAGGAGGAGTCGGTTTTGAGCGAGGGATACAAACAATTCTTCTTTTTTTCACTTCATTACAGAGAGAAAAAGTCAAATATTTCTTGCTACCCTTAACTGATAGAAAATGGAACAAGGACAGTAGCAAACTCACAAGCCTTCCTACCCTTTTTAGTTTAAAACCCTTCATATTATATCCTGATCATCTGTGTTTGCGTGTGTGTGCATGCGTTTGTGTGCTCTTTTGTCAATACTATTGAGATTCTTTCGTATTTTCTTAATGCTTTAATGTTTAGTGGGTCAACTGGTGAGACTTGAGCGGTTATCTATATCTGGAAACCTTTTAACCAGCCTGCCTGAAACCTTGGGAAGCTTGCGCAATGTAAGTAACTGTTTATAGCATCTCACTGATTCGTTCTTTATTTGAATACAAGTTTTTATGCTATCTATTCTGGCCAATCAAGTTTTATGGCATCTCACATTAGATATTCCAAATGTCAATGCAATTCACATATTGCATATATCTGTTATAATTTTTTATTTTTTTATTTTTTGCTTTTTAAATGCAGTTGTTGCTACTAAACGTGTCACATAATAAACTAAAGGCTCTTCCAGATTCTATAGGGAGCTGCTTTTCTTTGGAAGAACTACAAGCAAATGGTATTTTTCATTTTTCGGTATGTTTTATACATTTATGATAGTCGAACTTTAGAATTTTCATGGTTCTTTCTCTATTTATATATTTTGGCTCAGAAAATTCCATTGAAGAACTTCCTACTTCGGTTTGCAGCCTTGTTCATCTGAAGTCACTGTGCTTAGACCATAACAATCTGAAACAGGTAGCTTTCTTTGCAAATTATTAATCCTTAATAGGAAAACTAATTCGTTTTGATGAATCTTCTTGCATCTTTCATCTACAGATTCCTCCAAGTTTATTGAAAGAATGCAAGACTTTACAGAATATTTCATTGCATGGCAATCCCATATCTATGGATCAATTCCAACAGGTAATCTTTGATGCACCAATATTCTGTTTTAACCACAAAACTCAAAAGTGTGAGCATATGGTCTAAACAAATAGCATATGCTCTCAGATGGAAGGATTTCAAGAGTTTGAGGATCGAAGAAAAAAGAAATTTGACAAACAAATAGATTCAAATGTGTTGATCAGTTCTAAGGGCCTTGATGAGGGTGTCGATCTATGATTTGTTATATTTGTATTTTCTGAAAGTTGTACAATTGTTATTGTTGCTTACAAAAGTGTGCAGTAAATATGAATAATTGCTGACAAATTATAACATATCCGTTGTCATATGTAAAGGCCATCAAAATTGTGCTCTGTTTTCTTTTTTAAAGTTTCAGGCTTAATTGGCTCACTGTGAGGATCAAAGGTGGTGATATTATTATGTGTTTAATTAACTGACTGTTTGATGTCTACAGTTTTTCAATAGAAAATATTTTACTAGGTTCTGTAACTCTCATTGCAACCCGCTGTGTGATTGTTTGATGGTTCGGTTGGTATTTATAAAAAAACCATTCACCTAATCGCTAACTACCCTTTAGAAAATAACGTTTGGATTGGTTGGGTCAGTCGCACTGGTAAAAGTGGTTTGATTTGAAGGTTTGATCCAACATTTTTGTTTGTGTTTGTAAAATAGCTGGTTTGTATTAAATCTTTTACTTATAAAGATGACTAGTGAATATTATACATATAAATAACCATGTACTCTATTAATCAAAAAAATATGTAAAACGGTTTTACACAGCATATTTGAATGCCCGAACCAGCCATCTAACCGTTAAACTTAGTTTTGGAAATTGTAAATTATAAACCCAATGTAAACCTTAAGACAGCTGAACAAGCGACATATTCGATTTGATATATTTAATCAGCTTTAACGCTTTATGAATAAAGCACGTAACCATACTAAAAATAATATGAAACCTTTTATATTGATATAATGATACCTCACATTCTCATTTGGTTATTTGTTTGACTAGAAATAAAGTGGATATTGTTCCTCTAACCTATTTATATATTTGCATAATAAGTTTAAGAGTTATAACCATTATATAATTGTTTATTTATATATTTGCATAATAAGTTTAAGAGTTATAACCATTATATAATTGTTTTTTTATATTTATCGATCTTCGGAACCTAGTAATTAAAATTTTATACGTGTATTTTATTTATTTAACCCCTACATACTTAACGATGTTTGTAAACATCGGTGCTTAATTCCTGGGTATATTTAATAAAATAATCTGTTTAAACTATATCTTAAATGCATAATACGTAAAATCAACCAAATATGATCTATAATCTTACAAGATAAGTTTTAATTATTTTATTATTTATCTAAAACAATCATGAAATCATCTTTCAACCAAGTTGCCAATTTGCCATAGAATATTCAAGTGCAAGTGTGTAACCACAACGTGTTTTTTCTGCGTTAAGGGTAAAATACCCCAAACACCCTCCACAAGGGTTGAAATAACTCTAAGTCGTACAAGGTAATTACGAGCCACCGCATACCCTTTTGGTAATTTCGTATTTTATGTTCATACTACTGGTTACAAAAATTCGCTGACCACAACTTTACCTTTTTCCTCCAAGTCGTATCCCTAATTTTTTTTCAAATCTCTCTTTCAAACCCTAATTTCTAAATTCGATTTCGATTCACTCTTATCGCCTTAAATTGATACCGGATTCTTTCGCTTCTCGTCTTCTTCTATCGATTGAGCTATTTCTCAAAGCCTGCCGTTGAGTGAATCGGTTTCTAGGGTAGGGTTTCGTTTTTCGTTGATTTCTCATCAGATCTGTCAGATCTATCATCCCTTTTTATCAAACAATCGGTTTCCTCTGGCGGATGATTATCTTTTTGTTCGGATTTGTCAAATTTTGACTCTTGTGTTTTGCTTTTCTTGATCGATCTAGGGTTTTTGAATCGAGTCGTTTCTTGTTGTATACCCGTTTGATTTTGTGTTACATCTGAAATTCGTTCATGTATAGGAGTTTTATATTTACGATTTCTGCGAATTCTTGAATTCTTTGAAATTGGGGATCTAGGTTAGGGTTTTCTTTGTAAATTCAGGAGTTTGTCATAAACGATTGATTTGTTCAACCACTTCAAATTTACTTGAAGGTATAAATCAAAGCCCCTTTCTTTTCCAGTTACACGATTATTTACTCACTCAATTTTCAAGATTTACTGATCATAATCCGCATTTTACGTTGATTAATCGTAGAATATTGGAGTTGTTTTTTTTAAAGGTTGACTTTACACGTGCGGCGTAATATTCTTTTTTTGCCAGATTATTAATTATGTTTACACCTTACTACTTAAAGCCAGAAGCTTTCTTATATTACTCATGTGTCCCACTTCTTTAGTCCTAGTAATAAGCATTTCCACTTCATTTAGAAAAAACACCTGACATGTGCTGCTTGTCTGTTCTTATTTCAGAAATTAGTATATTCATTGATGTCATATGAATGTTTATTTGAAGTCACAAGTGGAATCTTTCAAGTCAAACTAATATGTTAAGCATAGTTTTGATACATAATTGCTTGAAAGAAATTTGGGTGACTCTGTGGTTCTTGTATGTTGGCTGTAATAATGTTCAAAACTGAAAACTTTGATCGTTGTCTTGCAGGTTAATCATGGCGCAGAAACGACAACTGTATGAAGAGGAATATGATGTTTCTCCCAAACACTTGAAGTTGGAACATAATTGTGATTTGGTCCCTTATTTGCAGTTTACTAAGGAAGATGCGCCTCTTCGATCAGGTGTGTGGAGGGAAAGCTTCAGTTTTTAAATGCTTATGTTTTGCAGGCATTTGTAAATACTTAATCTTATTGTTATGTAATGAAAAAAGTTTTCCACATTTTCACGTTTTGCTATAGGCACTAGTGTTCATCATATTGTTGAGATTTTCATGATTTGGTGGCAAAAAACTCGCCTATCTTAAGTCTTTAATTAGAAAATTTGTTTCCGAGGTTGGTTTCTGTATTGGTTTTATTTTTTACTTAATTTTAACTAGTGTTTATACTTTGATAGATAAAGATGAGGGCGGCTTCTTTAAACCAAATACTGGAGTTGAAAAAGGATTTGTAAATGGCAACTTCACTGATCTTCCAGTGTGCGCCACAAAGGATGTTGATTGTACTCTTCCTGGCCGCCATTCCACCTCATCATGGGCCAGCAGCACGATTAGTGAAGAAGATGCCATGTCAGAGGCGGTGCCGCATCTGCCTTCTGGCACCTATTCTGACCTTCTAGAACATTCTCCTCTAAAGCCAGTCGCGGTTGGACCTGAGTATCAAGCTGACATACCTGAATGGCATGAATGTGATGGGGATGAGCTTAAATTCATGGGGTCTTCTGTCATCCCAATGCCTGAAGATGAAATCATACATGACAATGAAACTGTTGCAAGTGAAAGAACGGAATGTCACTGTCAAAATCCTGCGTCTGCTGAATGTGTCAGACAACATATCAAAGAATCAAGGGAGAGTTTAAAGGCAAGAATTGGGCTCAAAGCCTTTGTGGATTTAGGGTTTGGTGATATGGGGGAGGTGGTTGCTGAGAAATGGACCAAAGATGATGAACAGCTATTTCATGAAGTTGTGTATTCAAATCCTGTGTCATCAGGTAGAAACTTCTGGAAGCATCTTGCAGCTGAATTCCCTTCGCGCAACAGTCAAGAGATCGTTAGCTACTATTTTAATGTCTTCATGCTGCGTAGAAGAACAGAGCAGAACAGAGTTGATCCAATGAATGCTGACAGTGATGATGATGAATCACAGGGGTATGATTCTTGTGAACACGAGAATGGTATTGAGAATCATCACAATGATCCACAACAACGAAGGTTAGGTAACAGCTGCAGTTTTGACTCAATTTCAGAGAAAACCACTGTTGATGAAAGTGGAGATGGAGGCCATGATTTTGTATATGATTCCTGCACATCATCTGATACAGCCGGTGCAACATGTACAAGTAAAGTCAACAATTCATGGGTAAACCATGAATTTACCTTCGAACCCTTGGATTCAAGAGTGTGGGATGTCGGGTTTTTCTCCTGTGCAGGAACCAAAACTGATTTCTTGCCCACAGGCTCAATGATTGAAGAGGTATTTGGAATTGAATCTTGGAATCTTGAAACCACGGATGATAACAAAAGCTCAAATTGGCATGGTTAGTTGGATTTTTACTAGCTCGTTCATTTTTTAACATAATATGGTAAGCATGTCCAATTTTTGATTGTACATTTGCTTATTACCCCCAGTTAGAACTTAGTATTAGAAGCTATTCACCTTAAGATGTAAACTTATAGGTCGCAAGTTCACCCGTCCTGTTATAAATCTTTGGGATGTATCGGTTGTGATTAATCAAGGTCTAGACCTGAAAATAGGAGAAAGAATTGCTGTAAACATTTTGTAACAAACAAATACACATGATGGAGTATGTTATTTGACCTTTTGTGTTTCTTTTGCCATTGGTGATTGTATTTTATGTTTTAAATTTCCATTAACTTTTTGGTAGGTGAGCATTTTTTTGTAGAGGGAAACTTGTGTACCAAACATATACTGACCGATTTGTCGAGACAATTATAATGTGTAACAGAAATGGACTAAGGTTGGGTCATTTTGTGTTCACCAGACATACTATCATGGTCTGAAACATGTACCAGAAATAACATGGCATTAGATATGCTATACAACACGTAACGTTTTATTTTCATCGGGGAGCTTGAATTGTGGATGTAACACTTGATTTTGATGATGTTAACAACAAAAAAAACTGAGTACATACCATTTGACTTGCATTGCATTCCTTCTAAACACCTGTGAATACGTGAATAAGACAGTCTAATCCCCTCACAACCTTCAAAAGTGTCATGAGTGGTAATTTATATAAGTTAATCCCCTCACATGGAAGATGTTGAAAAAAAAAAAGACACTACCTTTTAAGCTAATATACTACTAACCCTTGAATAAACAAGTATTTATGTTACAAGTACCTACTTCTATATGTATTTGTTGGATTTATATCCAACAACAATGTTGTTTTTTATTTCAGGGTTTCAGGAGATCAGTAGTAGTTACGGATGGTTTTCCAAACCCATATAAAAATTATACGTATATATTTTTGCCATGGGATTCATCAAAAAACCCTCGATAATCATTGTTGGATTGTTTGTCAATAAGATTTGTTGATGAAAATCAGTTTTCTAAGGGTGATTGTCAACGAACTCGTACCATGGCTACGATTCCACAACAAGGACCATTTATTGCCACTGACTGTAAAACGTGTCAAGGGGGCCATATTAAGAAACTAAAAGTGAAAAGACATGGAGTTTTAGACCATCAACAATGTTGTACCCCATGGCCATCAACTAGGATTGAGACAAAGAAACCCCGTGAGAGAGAGACGTGTGGGATTTTAATTATTGATATTAATTCTCAACAATCACAAAAAGGTTGAATCATGATAAAGCAAAAGTAAAATCATGAAAACATTAAGTAATGTGACAACATGAGATAGAAGTGTCCGAGAAGTCTAAATTATAGTAAAGTTTGGATCCAATCATTGAAATGTTGCTTTGTAATTTGTACAAGTGTCTAAATTGTAGTAAAGCGGCAAACAATAATTCTAATTACACAATTAAAATTAATTGGCACAAGATAAACAATTATCATTTGACAATTTTACTTATGGAAAATGATAAATATTCATCACGTATTAGTAAACTTTTATTGTATACAAACCACCTCCTAAAAAAAATTAAAACAAATATTCATTGTGGTTGCACGAGAGCTGATCCGATTGGAAGACCTTAACTATAAAATTAGTCGATATGAAGAAATATATAAAATGAATAAATTGTTAAGTTTGAAAAGAACAACATATTTCTACTTATTTTTTTAATTTCCTTTTAGTGATGAGAAAGGAGAGAAGTGAGAGGCTTTATTTATAGTAGGCTAGATCGATCAATTTGATTGTAGCTGTTAGATCAAACTAGCTATATGGTGATACTTAACCATCCACGAGACAAGTTGGACAGCTATGGGACTTTTTGAGACCCAATGAATGCACAAATTTAATTAAGTAGGAAGCAATACTTTAATTACACCCATAATTATATGGCTGATCTAATTTAAATGTATCCGTGGTTTGTACTTCAAGCATCAAGTTCTTGTACCCTTGGCTTGGCGTTATGTTTGTTCGACGGCTTTCATATGTGAACCTGTGAATACGACCCGTTTATCATACTCATTTTGAAGTTGGTGTTTTGCTTGATGAATTATACTTCTAACATTAATATTTGTACTTAACACGATTGTATGTGTAACTCTGAGAATATGGGTTTTAATATACAGACACCCTATATTATAAATCCACACTCCATATCGCCTCGTATAGCACCATTGACCAATCTCGACGTATAGGATCGAAAACACTGAAAACGAGAAAATTTCAGGGGGGCAATCAGAGGCTATACGCCCCATATAGTCCTATACGACCCCCTATACGACACATATAGGGCTATACGACGCGTATAGCAAATTTCGACACTGACTACGAGGAAAATTTAGGGGGCTGTCAGAGGGGTTATACGACCCGTATAGGACTATACGACCCTCATATACGACGCGTATGGGGCTATATGACACATATAGAAAATTTGGGGTGTTGATTTATAATTTTGGAATGTATAAATATTCATTCCTGGGATATACGTAGACATTGGTTGTACTTCATGCCTCAATGCTTGTATACTAAGTAGCTGCTGAATGAGTCAAAATAAAGATAGCATCTAGCTTTCTGATTTGTATTATTTTGTGTCTGTACTTTATGCCTGAAGTACATGTGTGTGAATGCAGAAGCATAGACAGCACTGGCCTGACTTGCTTCAACTTCAATATCAAGGTTTCTACATCTATAATTTTTCTAAATTTTTAGTATTAATTTTTTGTTATAATTTATTAAATATATTTATACTATAATAATATAAAAATATCAGAAAATTACTTCGATTAAATAGTTCGAAGATTTTATTCCCTTCAAACCAAATGATTCACCCATATTGTGATTACGTTGACATTGGAGTAAAACACAGCTAAAGAAGCTTACCAAGCATATGACTCATTCCTTTTAAACCATTACAAGACTTGTTTACTTGTCTACGTAAAACACGTTTTATTTATTCCTTTCAACCTCCGTATCACATTCACTACTTTTCTAACATCTTGTATAAATCTCACATGAGCCATACACAACAAAGAGGTTAGATTCATAAGATATGTGATGCCTTACTAACTATCATCACCTTTTGGGCGCAAAATGCACAATCTATGAACATTGTAGTACAACTCCATATTTAAATGGAAGCAGGCTTTGGATGAGTAATTTCATTGGAAGTTTTCCATCTGAAAACAAAAATAAAACCATATGCTTTTTGTGTACAAAACGAACAATATTGTTTCATATGAGAAGTCGGATTTTATTACTTTAAACATATATAACCTATATGTACTCATAATTACAACTATCCATGTACAAAATTAGTAAAAAACAACATATTTTCAACAACTCCATTTAACATTCACTTGTTTATATGCGGCATGACTTTTCTTTGTGCTAGCTACAAGAAAGAGTATAAATCTATAATAATATGTTTACAACAAAATAACAAATATAAAGATCTAAAACATTAATGGCACATAATGCCTACTTAAATTGGTACATATATAGAGAAGTTACATATCAAGTATTGTTGCTAATAAGACAGTAGCGTTCCGGTCGGAGCAATGATGAAAGCCGGCTGTAAGGTCTTCCGGCCGGCAGCCATGTGAAAGATATTAAATCTTTTTTAGGCAACTAATACAAATTAATTAATTAATTTATTTAAAATAGCCTAGACAGCTCGTAGGTAATTTATATATTTGAATTAACATGAAATGAATATCTTATATATGATTAAGTAATGTGGTGCCTTAGCTTTTACTTGTATTATTGTGTTGTTTAAAATTGTTATCTTTTGAATGATTCGTTGATTTTAAATTTATTAATCATCTATATCTTGTTGTTATTTTGTTTACCATGTGTAACATGTATAGAGGGTGAGATAGCATATTTGTATTAGTTTGTGAGATAGCATATTTGTATTAGTTTGTTGTAAAGTGACTTGTGAATTTGATACCTAAGCAACGCTCATGTGGGGGGTTTCATAGGCGACTCATCGATGACAAGGTATCATCCATGACGGTGTAATCAGACCACAATATCTATACATGAAGGAAAAAAATACCATAACATTTATGATAGATTGTATTGTAGCTGTGGTTGTTGGTGCATGCCAGTATCCCGACTAACTCCTAGTGTATTTGGGATCAACTGCTTCGTGTGCATTTTTATTACGCTCAAATGAGCATTTCCTCATGGTATCAAATAGTAGGTTTCATCACTCTTATGATATGTGTTTTATACGTACTGTTTTGATATTTGGATATCTGGTGTATAATTGATTTGATGGTATGCTATTATTTTACCAAATGTTTGAATTTACCGTGCCTATTGATCCTCAAGCTCATTAGACCTTACTACGCAAGAAATAAGTTTTTGAAAATAGATTAAGTTGAATTCTTATTTTAAAACTTATACTTTATGCAAACCATATCCTTAAGTGTTTTTCGTACCAACGGCTTTGTTATGTTAATATAATTTTTAAAGTATCTTTAAACATTCTAGTTAGTTAACAACTTAACATAATAATATAATCCATTTCCAATCATGTTTGGATGTCGTGGTTCAACTGCACCTTTGGGTTGATAATGTTAAGATTCTATCATTCTAATTATTTTATTTTCCTTCAATTTATTATAAATTGCTCATATTTCAACTCATCAGTCGTCAATATGAGTAATTTTACTTTCTTCTAAACCTTTTTCTTAGCACTCGCTTAACAAACAAATACTTTTAGCATATAAAATATTAATTTTTTATCAAATATCCACCAGATATTTGGTTAGCACATAAAGCTTTTGAGCTTTCAAACTCTACAGGCTGGTGGATTCCTACTGCTTCGAGGTGGGCCCCATGATCAAATGACCAAGTTGCCCCTGTTCTGCCACCCTAATAAATAAATACATTTACTTTTGAAGTAACTTCTACTTGTATCCTTATTGGGCTAGAGCATCATTCTGGGCCCATCTCTAATTTTCAATTATCTCCACACCTCACCATTAACCAAATTCAGTCACAATTGCTTCTAAAGCTTTCTATAATAAATTTCAAAGTAATACACAAATTAACTACTGGTTATTAAATACAACTTGTAGCGCCCTATAGGGATGTATGTCCCAATGATAGTTAAGATTACCCCTCACAAAAAAAAAGAAAAAAATGAGGGTTAAACTTTGCGAGCCTTTAGAAAGAAAAGTGAGATTTTAAACAATGTGACTTTGACATTTGTCATGAGTTCAAGCAATCGAGTTTTATAACGAATAATGGTATTAGATGACGAGATGTAAATTATTTAGATAAAAAAACTTATTAGAGAATATTATTAGGGTTATTAGTATGAGCCTACGGACCCAGTTAGATTTTAAGGTTTGCATTATATTCTCTAAATATTGTAACCAAACCTATCAATAATATTTAATTCAGTCTTTTACCCTCTTACAAAACTAATAGTATGGATTCATCATTTTAGTAACTAAAATAATAAATCACACTTTTCTAAAGTCCATATTATCTCAAAATAAACAAAAACAATACGACTCTTTTTAAATTTTATTCTTTTCTGTATAATAATGCTATGCAGACTTGTACGTTGTGCAGCTGTGTGTTGTACATTGTTTAGATTTAGAAAGAAAGTGGAAAGGAATAAGTGGCAGAGTGTAGAAGCTTTCACTTAGGCAGCAAGACAAAGTAAAGAATAGTTAAGGGGCAGTTGGTTCGGTAAGTTGAAGAGGATCTTGCTTCACACCCATTGGGATGATCAAATGTGGAGCAATCTCAACCGTTGGATCTTGTACCGGCGTAGGATTCTCAGTTGAGTACACGTACTTCCTTCTCTTTTATCTACCCTTGCTTCCATGCATGGGTTTCTTCATCTTCACCACCAAACATAACCTCTGTATCTCTAGAGAGAGAGTGTATGTGTGTGTGTGTTTGACAGTTTGAGTAGTTGTTCTTTGCTTGTTCTGTTGTTCATCTTCTATTTCATTGATTCAATTCATCATGGGTAGATCTTGATCTTGTTCTTGAGTGAAATCTTAGATGGGTTCTGTGTTTTTCACTTCAATCTTGAAGATTTGAGGTTTAATTTGGTTTCTTGATCTGGGTGTTACTCAATTTTTAGTCTTGATCTTGAATCTTGTGTTTCTTGACGAATTCTGATCTGAAATTCGCACTTGTTTAATAAAAAAATGTCGAATTTGATCCAAGAAACTGATGAAAGATCGATGGATCACGTATGTGTGTTGTGTGATAAAAGCTTTCCCTCTGGTAGATCTTTGGGAGGTCACATGAGGTCTCATGTGATCAACTCCATCGATCATCAGAATCTCGATGTTGATGATGATCAGCATCATCAGCATGAGGAGCATCAGATGATGAAGAAGAAGAAGAAGCAGATGAAGAAGTTAACATCTGTGAACAATGGGGGTTTGAAATCGAATGATTTAGGTTATGAATTGAGGAAAGATCCAAAAAAGACTCCAAAAGTCAAAGATTCAAGTGAAGTGGAGACCAACAGCAATTGTTTGGTGGTTCTTGATAAGCTTTGTAAAGAATGTGGTAAAGGGTTTCAATCTTGGAAGGCCTTATTTGGACACATGAAATGTCATTCTGAAAAAGTATCAAACAACCACAACAAAAACCATATGAATCAAGATTGTTGGACTAGCAATTCGGAGAACGAAAAATCGGGTCGAATCAAGAAATCAAGATCAAGAAACAAGAGAATCAAAAGGTATACAGTTACTTGTACTACTGTTACTACCACTACCACAGTTACAACAGCTTCATCTTCAATCTCCATGAATGCCAATAATAATAATAATAATACGCACAACAGTAGTAATCATGCTTCAACCAGTATTCTGTCTGAAATTGAACAAGATCAAGAATCTGAGATTGCTATGTGTTTAATGATGCTTTCTAGAGATGAGGGGAAATGGGGTAATGATATTGAATCATCTGATCACTGCAATTCCTCTGCTTTAGTGAGGTTGACTAAAGTTGAGGGTAAAAAGTCAACTGCTAATGGTTCTGAGGTCAAAAAGATTGCTGAAACCGAAACTGGTGTTAATAATCAAAGAAGATCTGAAATGGATTCTACTGGACTGGAGAGAATCGCGATCCAAAACGACGAATACGATGACAAACTGGAGTTAGGTTGTGGTAAATTACAGGATTCAAGCAAGAGAAAGTTTGAGTGTATCACTTGTAACAAAAGCTTTCACTCTTACCAAGCACTTGGTGGGCATAAAGCAAGTCACAAGAAGTTAAAGGAAGCTCAAGATTCAAGACCCGAAGTTAACAACACAATCGAAAACAAACCCTTTTTCGATCATGAGCATATGATCAATGGGTTTGGTGTAAAACCATCTAACAATGATCAAACTACAAAAAAGTTCATGACTTGTGACGGTTCTTTGAGGAAAACAGTAGTGTTGGGAGCACATGAATGTCCAATTTGCTTGAAAGTTTTCTCAAGTGGTCAAGCTTTGGGAGGTCACAAGCGATCACACATGATCGCAGAGGCTAAATTGAATCAACAAACCAGTATGAATCTGATTGAAAAAGTGAATGAGCCAGTTGGTGAAATTAGAGGTTTTATTGATCTCAACATGCTGCCTACTGATACAATGGAAGAAGATATGATCATGAACAGTAGTACTACAGAGTACAAGCCATGGCAATGGGTAGATACCAGTAACCATGAGTCAACAACACTACTTGGTTTGCTCTCAACAAGTTAAAGATCATCTCAAGGGTGTATAGATTTCATTAATTCTTTGCATAATTGATGTAATTTGCTGCTTAACCAACAAAATAAGTAGCCACAAACACAAACACAAACACCAAGAACACATATTGTTTGATATTCACAGTTTTTTTTGTCATCATTATTCTGCTTATTTCATTGTTTTCATCAAGGGATAATGGTTTCCCTAGATGCGGAAAGTTGAAGCTATCTTGTTATGATTTGCAATGAAACAATCTATATTGTTGTAGTAGTCTTGAGATATTTTAATTTTTTTTACATAAACAAATATACAAATATACGATGTTATAAACTAATGTATCATAAACAAATAAATGGTAATAAAATAAGGTGGAACTTAACAGTTGACATTGTGGAAATTATTTGTGAGCTAATTAGTATGTACTTAAAAAAAAATGCAAATTGGATTTTAATAATTCAAACTATGATCTATTGCTCGATAATAATTCATACTATCAAATTGCTCGATAATAATCCTAACTATTATTTATTTTGTTAAGAGTAATCTTAATAGCATAATTATTCATTTGTTTACACTTGATTTTGCTCACGATTGTGATTGGGAATGAATAGGACGACACACAATATAATGGAATGAAAAACAAGTTAAAATCAAGTGTAAATTAATAAAAATTATACTATTAGGATTGTCATTGGTAACAATACTAAAAGTTGTATTATTATCGATCACTTTCATAATATGAATTATCATTGCCCAATAAATCATAGTTTGAATTATTAAATTCAATTTAGCTGTTAAAAACGATAATGATTTTGCATCAATCAATTTTGGGCCTGGTCCAGTTCATGAGATAAGAAAACATAATTAGGCAAATTGCGGGCCTTCAAGAGTTCAAGCTGGATGGGGTTTGACTCGTAGGACTTCAATAATCACTAAGGAGTTGTTTGATTACCGCTGACTCAGTAAGATCTGACTGAGTCAGAAGCTGATCCAGTTAGAAGTTCTGACTGAGTATGCATCTGACTGAAACTTGGTTGTTTGATTCAGTATCTGACTGACTCTGCTGAATGATAAAAATAACCATATAATTTCCGGTGCGGCGGCGCCGGTGAGGCCACAAAGACGTTTGTTTGTAAGCCAGTTGAACATGCTTCTGACACCCCACCACATTTATCACCAATCAAGTGTCCCATAGTCCCCTTTTCGTAATTAACCCAACTTGTAAGCTCATTATCCCCCACCCCATGTATATAGAATATATCACCCCACACTCCAAACTAATAATAATGAAACTTACCTTCGTATATCTCACCGTCGTACTCCTCGTCGCCGGCGTCGTGAACTCATGCCCACCGTCGGACCGGCAAGCGTTACTAGCCTTCAAGTCCGGTCTGACTGAACTGTATTTGGGCATATTCAACACCTGGACCGGCACCGACTGCTGCACCAACTGGTACGGAGTCACCTGCGACCCGAGCAGCGATCCTAGGGTTCCGGTGCGGCGGCGCCTGTGAGGCTGATCTCGGCGGTGGCGGTTGTTTGAAGACGAGAGTGGTAGGGGAGTTGGGATCGAGAGGTCGAGAGGTGCCGATCGAGAGGTCGATGCAGACTCGGTCAGTGAAGGATGTGAAGGGGACTCGGTCAGTGGCTTCCGACCGGGTCAGTGGCTGAGTCTTGGATAGCAAACGGGCTGACCGGCTGGCCGAGTCAGCCGGTCAGCAGTCAGCCGGGTCAGCCTCTTTTCAAACAGCCCCTAAGCCTAATGCTTGCACTATTTGTTTAAGTTTACTTTAAATACGCACACATAAATATACATAGGAGCCGACTCCCGTTAATTCACATTAGTTAGTAGAATTATGCAAGGTACGAAGGAGTATGAGAAAAGACACGTGTATCAATTTTATTTTATTTTGGTGAAAAAGGGACTTTGGTCTTTGTGTTTTAACTTTGTTAGGAAATGATTTCATGATTTGTTATGATTTACGATGTAGATTACACAATACTTGCTCTTCTTTCGGGATTTAAATTTTAGTACCGTAACTCTGTTGCAATTAGCTGTATTCATCCTCCTACGCTTCGATTATGGAGAAATTGTCTAATGATGAATTTAATGGTATGATGTTGCTTGATTAGATGTTATATCTGATACATATGTCATGATTTGTGTTACTACTTACATGTTGATGGATGGAATATTTTAGCTTCTAGAATGTCATATAGGCATAACCGTTTTTGTAATTTCATTTTGCCATGCAATCCAGGTTGAGTCAAGTTATTTGGGTTGTTTGGTGAAGAATACATTCATGCATATTACGAGTGTTTACAAAAATCGATATTCAAAAAAACTGTAATCCAAATTGTATCCAAAATCTAAAAAACTGATTTGAATTCTTATTCAGATATTAGGATCGTATCTTATCTGTATCCAAACTCACTTGGAGGTCTGGTTGGATTTTCAAATTTAGTTTTTTTTTCAATTCGATTTATTTGGATATGCATTTTATCCAAATAAGAATTTTGACTAAATAATGTATAAATATGGCCTTTTCAAAAGATATGCAACGTACATTCACTCTTATCTAGCCCAAACTTAAAAACCTAATGTTTTGTCTAGTTGATCACTTGATCCACTAAACGAAAGTAGCAATCAATAATCGATTTAGTCATCTTCAACTCTTCGCAAACCTATATGAATTATCGAAGTGAGCAGACATGTGAGAGTCATAGTGAGAGTCATAGTCTTCAAGGGTTATAGTCATGTTAGGAACTAAAAATTAAGAAGATTGTTATTTGGATTATTCAAATAAATTTGGATCATACGGATCATAATTGAATTCCAATAGATTCTGATCGAATAGAAATACCTTTAATTTGGACCGGGTCGGATTTAGATAGGTTCATAAAATTTTCAAATTCGAAAAATATTATCCGAATAAACCGTTATCCAATTCGATGAACACCCCTAAATCAAATATCTTTAACATGATTCAGGAAAATTGATTATGAATAATAGAACAAATTTGTGGTTAAACATGTTAAAGATGGATAGATGATTTGATTTGTATGAGGAGTCTAAGTGTTACATCATTCCATCACTTGTTCACTTATAGCCCAATACTTAAGACAGTTTCACAATGTGTGATGTAAATTGTATGTAACACTCATTTTTAGAAGATCTAAGTTTCCATAAGGTTAACCATAATACTGTCTGGACTAAAGCTTTACACACACAAACTAATACATTATTAGAATATTAGGGAATGATCAACCATTCGATAACTACAAAAGAGTGTTTACTGTTTAGACTATACTATAAACCCGAGATCGTGGACATATGATTCGGCCTAAAAAAAGACAAATCTAAAGACCTTGTATTATATCGAATACACTAGTTTTATGTGACACCCCGCGTTTTCAGGTTAACACGTTTCCGTTACACAACCTCTCTCCGCTACTTTGTAGTATATCAGTTTTACTTTATTTTATTTTTTTATTAAATCTTATCCAAATTAACCTTAAATTAAGCAAAATTTATTCTACCTCAAATTGAACTTCATGAAAACTTGGAGGGCTAAAACTCAAAAAGTCTAGCATTGTGTTATATTGTCAACCGTAACCCCCTCTCCGTGACAGCCTCCTCCCCGGCAGTCACTTACAGTAACGGTGCACCCTCCGACGTCGCCTCCGATTGCAACCGCGAGTTATCTTGGCAACCAAAGTCGCCACCGACAGCATCATTCAGAAATCAAAACAATCATTTGGTACGGTTTTCCATTGTTACTCGCGTTCGTTACGTTTTCAGTTTCGGGTTTCGTATGATTCCGGGTTAATGTTCTTGATGTGTGTCTCGTATGCTTATTTTTTATGTGTCGATGTATTGTGCGTATGTGTTGGTTTATATGCGATGTGGTGTATGTTCCTGCGTGTGTGTGTGCGATATGATGGTGTGTGTTCTTGTGTGTAAGTGTGGGTGTTGCGTATATATATATATATATATATATATATATATATATATATATATATATATATATATATATATATATATATATATATATTATTCTTGTGTGGGCAGTCGTGGATGCTTGTTCAGGTTATGAAGCTTGTATGAAATTGTAATGGTAGTTATTCATGCGGTTATATGTATGGTTCATGTGTGGGGTTGTGATCTTGTTCATGGATGTATGTGTGTATGAAAAAGGGTTGCCTTTGGTTATGTATGTGTGTATGTGGATGGTTTCACATGGGATGGGACGGTGTTTGGATATGTAATTCATAAGTATGTATGGCAGTGTGTGTATAAGAGGTGGGTGCTAGTATGCGTATGGATAAGTTAGTATATATACTTGGTATGGTGTGAGGTCATGGGGTATAGTACGTAATGCATACTTTATTGGCGTGTTATACCTAATGTATGCTACGTGTGAATTATATGTAATACATTCGATTATGTGTGTGTATGAAAAATAGTGTGCTACGTGTGCTTAGTACATTCATAAGGTGGGCCATTGTACATATATTATGTGTGTGAGTAATATATATATATATATGGGGGTGTGTTAGACTAGAAAGTTACATATGGTGCGGTGTATGAATTCATATGTATGTAACTTATCGTAAGGGTGTTACGTATGAATTATATTACTTTTGGTGATTGTGTTACGTGTGTGACCGGGGCGGGAACGCGAAACCGTATAATTCAAGTGTTAAATTTTATATTAATGAGACGTTAAATGAAACCCAGGTTGCTTTAATTGAATTGTTGTGCTTATAGGTGAGTTTACGGCCCCACTTTACTTATACTCTTTTTGGAGAAAGAAACATGTTCTTTTAAACATTCTTTCATTTGATCAGTATTACTATAATTATCGCAGATTACTAGTGTTGTATCACTTTAAGTCCTCACTTTCGAACCGTTAATTTATGTACTGTAACGAGGTAATTCTGGGTAGATCTACTGGGTTTGACAAACCACACCCGGGCTAGTCGCGCTAACACGACTACACGTTAAACGGGTGTTTAATTGACCTAATTTCTGTTGTTGTGGTCTGGTAGCCACAGCCGAGGCATTCATTTACATTGTCAGCTTCGGT
Source organism: Flaveria sonorensis (assembly GCA_025506505.1). Taxonomy (NCBI): domain Eukaryota; kingdom Viridiplantae; phylum Streptophyta; class Magnoliopsida; order Asterales; family Asteraceae; genus Flaveria; species Flaveria sonorensis. The sequence goes on from CM046432.1 coordinate 79,336,674, forward strand.
TGCGATTTTCATACACTATGAAATTTGTTATGTAGACTAGCTCTCTACTGATATTACTTTGTTTACTGGATCTGTTTTTCTATTATGTTACTGTTTACCTAAACCTGTGAACTCACCAACCCTGTGTTGACACTTTAGCATGTTTCTTTCAGGTTCATAAGATGAGCAAGGCTAGGGGCATCTCGTGTTGTATACATTCGGATTTCTTTAAACGATTAAACATTGTTTTTGCAAGCTACATTTATTTGATCCGCGTGTTTTGCACCTTTGGGTTACGAATTATTACGCTTCCGCAAATGTTTTCATGATTTCAGTATTAATTATGTTTTGGGATTTTCTAATAATATTGCGCAACTATGTTTTGTAATTATTGTGTCGTTTGGTGTAACTAACGGCTGAGATCCTGGTATGTCACGCGCCTAACGGTAAAACCCCGTTTGTGTAAATTGAGGGTGTGACAGATTGGTATCAGAGCCAGGTTATAGCGAACTAAAATAAAATTTGCATTTCATTTGCATTGCATTAAGACTATAGCCTGATGCCTTAGTTACACGCATATAGACACGTATAACTTTGTTAGCTGGCCTTGTTTGCTTTGCTTTGTTAGATTGCTTGCTGTTGCTCATTCCTGTGAGCGGTTCTTTGCAGGAATGGCTTCATCTTCTTCTGCACCCTCTTCTTCTTCTCGGGGAAAAAGCCTCGTTTGCTTTGATTCCATTCCTCTACCCACGGGTCCGTACGAGTGGCCCATGCGACCTAATTACATGACCAAGCTAATTCAGGAAATGAATGTTCCCCTACCTCTTGAACGTCGACCCCAGACTAGGTTCGCCCTTCATAGGAGCCCTGATGCCCCTATCTTACCTTCTCTTACCTATCCTCCTGAGCAGGCCATGGCTGCTATGGCAGCCACTCTGCATGTCGAGCGCAAGCGCGTTGCTTAGTTATCAGATGATAATAGGGCACTAAAGAAAGGAATGCGGGAAGCAACAGAAGAAATCAAAGAATTGAAAAGGCTACTTAACGTACTTATCGATCGTCACAATACGCACGTGGACCGTGTTACGACTCTAGCAGAACGTGTAGTTGGTGACGAGGTGGACATCGGCACATCGCTGCAAATAGTCAGCGACTCGATACTCTGGAAGGTCAAGTCAACGTAGTGAATGCAGTGTAGGAGCCTGTTGAGGAAGATCCAGAAGAGAAACCAGAGGAGGCGCCAGAAGAGGAACCTGAGGAGCAGCCCGAGGACGAGCCTGAGGATAGCACCGGATCCGTCGATTCACATTGATTTTTCTTTCCATTCATTACATTCATTTATCAGACTTTTGTTATTTCACACCTAGATGGGAAGGGTTGTTTCTCATCCGACTTATGTTTTTGAATTTTGATATTTGGTTTGAATAATTGTAAACGTATTTACAATTTATTTTACCAGAAATTATTATTTGAATATTTAGTTGTGTGTGTGCTAAATTCTTTTAATTGCTTATACTTAAATGAGGTTGATATATTGCATATTTACTTATTTTCGTATGTTATAATTGTTAAGAATGTCTGTATGCAGATGAGAACGTGGTCGTGGTACGATCAAAATGACTCCAGCGGAATTGACCGTACTAATCAATCAGCATGTGGTTGATGCACTGGCTAACCGCAACCCTAACCTTCAACCCGCTCCAATTGGTAAGCTATACCACCCTCATTTCTGACGTTAGCGTTCCGTCAATTCTGTTAAATTATAACATTCGTTAAAATTCCAAGGTCCTGATAAAAAAAAAAAAAAAACTGTTGCAGGTCAAGAGATCTGTACTTTCAAGTCCTTCATGGACTGCAAGCCTAACCCATTCAAGGGAACAGAAGGAGCAGTAGGACTGCTCCGCTGGTTTGAAAAATGGGAGTTGTGTTCGAGATGTGCAACTGCCCTACTGAGAGTAGGGTGAAGTACGCTACCGACACTCTGGATGGAGCTGCTTTATCCTGGTGGAACACCCAGGTACAAATGTTGGGTATCGAGATTGCCAACCAGACCACCTGGGAAGATTTTAAAAATCTGATGAATGAAGAATACTGCCCCCTTGATGAAGTGCAGAAGCTGGAAATGGAATTCTGGAACCTGAAGATGACGGGCTCTGAGATCGAGGCATACACCACTCGCTCTCATGAGCTCGCCACTCTTTGCCCTAATATGATCAACCCTCCTTCCTTGAGGATTGAGAGATACTTGCATTGATTATCTCCAGAAATCCAGAGCATGGTCACTGCTTGAAGACCAAACACCATACAGGAGCGCGATCAGACTGGCTCACCAGCTAACGGATCAAGCTGTCGCGTAGGGCAAGCTGCCCCGCACGGTGCTGCATCCAGTTCTAATGACAATAAGAGAAAATGGGAACCTTCTGCCAATGGAAAACAATCTTCATCCTCCACTCCCCAACAACAACAAAACAAGAAATTCGTCACAACGAGCAATGCACGAAGAACACTTGTGAGAGGTGCGGAAGGTTTGGGCATGCTGCCAAGAATTACAGGGTAAACCTCTCAGTGAAAGCACCCCAGCAGCAGCAATAGCAAAACAATAATCAGATTGGGTGTTTTGAATGTGGGCAACCTGGTCACTTTAAGAGAGAATGCCCGAAGCTTAAGAGAAATGGTAGCAATGGTACTGCTGACAAACCAAAGGACAACAACGGTGGTGGATGCGACAGTGGCAAAGGCAGAGCTTTCGTCATTGGATCAGGTGAGGCTCGTAACGGTAACTGGTAAATTTCCTATCAATTGTCGCTTTGCTTCTGTGTTGTTTGATTCTGGTGCTGATAGGAGTTTTATTTCTCATAAGTTTAATAAGTTAACTGGATGTTACATCTATGGCTTTAGACTTGAACTATATTGTAGAGATAGCCAATGGTAATATTATAGAATCTTCCCAGATATATCACTGTTGTAAGATAAGTTTGACTGGGCATGAATTTGATATTGATCTTCTATCTATTACGCTTGGTAGCTCCGATGTCGTTATCGGTAGAGATTGGTTGTCTAAGAAACAAGCCAAAATCATTTGTCGCGAGAAACTAATCAGACTTACTCTTCCTAGTGGAGAGATACTCATAGTGGAAGGTGATAAGAGTGGTGCTGTGGTCGGCATCATCTCTTACATGAAGGCTCAGAAGAGCCTGAGGAAAGGACATTCGGCGATTTAAGCCTTAGTTACTAAAAAGGCCATAGAGGAGAAACGAATTGAGGTTATTACTGTCGTTAAGGACTTTCCTGAAGTATTTCCAGAGGACTTGTCTGGTCTTCCTTCACACAGGCAAGTGGAGTTTCAGATCAAGCTAACACTAGGAGCTGCCCCTATTGCTCGGGCACCGTATCGTTTGACACCGAACGAACTTCAGGAATTGTCAAAACAGTTACAGGAATTGTTAGACATGGGGTTCATACGCCCTAGTTCTTCACCTTGGGGGGAGCACCGTTGTTATTCGTGAAGAAGAAAGATGGAACCTTCCGGATGTGCATTGACTACCGGGAACTAAACAAGGTTACAATAAAGAATCGTTACCCTCTTCCACGTATCGATGACTTATTTGACCAACTGCAAGGATCGAGTTACTACACAAAGATTGATTTGAGATCTGGGTATCATCAGCTTATGGTTCGAGAAGAAGACATATCCAAGACAGCTTTCAGAACTCGATATGGGCATTTTGAGTTCGCAGTCATGCTATTTGGATTGACAAGTTTGTAAACCCTATTTAGACAAGTTTGTCATCGTCTTCATTGATGACATACTGATTTATTCCAAAAACAAAGAGGAACATGAGGAACATTTGAGACTTCTCCTAGAGCTTCTGAAGGCAGAACAGCTATACGCCAAATTTTCTAAATGTGACTTCTGGATGAGAGAAGTACAGTTCTTAGGGCATTTAGTTAACGAGAATGGCATTCATGTTGACCCGTCTAAGATTGAGGCAATTAAGAATTGGCCTGTGCCGACAACGCCTACTGAGGTGCACCAATTTCTTGGATTAGCGGGTTATTATCGGCGTTTCATAGAAGGATTCTCGAAACTTTCACAGCCTCTGACTGCCCTAACCCACGAAGGAACTGATTACAAGTGGGGCAGTAATGAGGAAGCGGCTTTCCAAGTGCTTAAAGACAAGCTGTGCAGTGCACGATTTTGGCGTTGCCAGAGGGAACAGATGACTTCGTGGTGTATTGCGACGTGTCAATCCAAGGGTTGGGTTGCGTGTTGACGTAGCGAGAGAAAGTGATAACTTATGCATCAAGACAACTTAAGGTGTATGAGAAGAACTATACAACTTATGATTTAGATTTGGAAGCTGTGGTATTTGCACTTAAGATCTGGAGGCATTACCTATATGGAGCCTTCAGCACATTTATGAACAGAAGGAGTTGAACATGAGACAGCGACGATGGTTAGAACTTCTAAAAGATTATGATAGTGCCATCAAATATCATCTGGGAAAGGTTAATATGGTAGCAGATGTCCTTAGTCGTAAGGAAACCCTAAAAACTCGTCGTGTCTGTGCATTACAGTTAACCATTTATTTAGGTCTACCATTACAAATTAAGAATTCCCAGGTCGAGGCATTACAAGAATAGAACATCAATTCCGAATCTCTCAGAGGAGCTGAGAAATTGTTTCAAGAGAAATCCGATGGGCTTCGTTACTATGAAGATCGAGTATGGATTCCATTGTTCGGGAATCTCAGGGAATTGGTGATGGATGAAGCTCACAAGTCCCGCTATTCGGTACATCCTGGGTCTGAAAAAATGTACCAAAAGTTGAAGGTCATTTATTGGTGGCCTAACATGAAAGCTGAAATTGCCACCTACGTGTCAAAGTGTTTGACATGTTTAAAGGTTAAGGTGGAAGATCAGAAACCAAACCTCGGTTCTGCTTCAACAACTGGAGATTCCAATGTGAAAATGGGAAAACAACTCTATGGATTTTGTTACTAAGCTACTCGTTCAAAATGGAAAATGATACTATCTGGGTGATAGTGGATCATTTGACAAAATCAGCACATTTCCTGGCAATTCGTGAGAGCTACAAAATAGATAAACTGTTGGACCAAAAGAACAATGAGCCTGATCAGAAAAACCTTTAAGTCCCACGGACATTACAACAACTGAAGTAGTCTGCAACAGCTGAAGACATTAGCTGATAACAAGGTCTGAAGACAAAGTCTGAAGTGAAAGAGCTGAAGACAAAGTCTGAAGTGAAAGAGCTGAAGACAAAGTCTGAAGACAAGAGCTGAAGACAAAGTCTGAAGCAAAAGAGCTGAAGACAAAGTCTGAAGTGAAAGAGCTGAAGACAAAGACTGAAGACCAAGATTCAGATGTTGTCACAACAGCTGAAGAAGACCTCTTCAGTAGTTGTGATGGTTTCCTTTTCAGTAGTTGTATTGTCTTTTCTGTACTTGTAGTTTCAGTAGTTTTATGTTTCTTCGTGTACTTAGAATACTCTGAGATGTTCTCAGTTGTTATGAACATTCTCAGTAGTTTGCTTACTTTCAGTAGTTTGTAATAATTCTGTTAGACGTCACTATCAAGTGACATCAGCAGACGTCACATTCCTTTATATAAGGAATGCTGACCTAATTGTAATTAGTGCAGCTTAGGAAAACCTAGCAGCCGCCATACCGAAGCATGTGTGCATGAATGTTATTATCTCTTTGCAGAAAACCCTATTTCTATATAACCGTGTACTGTTCCATTGAATATTTATTGTGTTCTTGCTATATTTGCTTAATTCTTGATCTAATTCCGCTGTGATTCAACTCTTATTGATCAAACTTAGATCACTGATCCTAACAAATGGTATCAGAGCTGGTTAATCATTGATCAGTTTAACAATTGATCATTAAAACTGCTATCTTGATATCTATAGTTTGATCGAATTAGCATATGTGCAAGAATTGGTTATAAAGATTGATTTTCTGCTGCTTCTGGTTATTTAATTTGAGTTTCTTCTTGGTTCTTATTGAGTTTGTTGTGTTTTTGTGCTAAATCTTTTGAAACTTGATTGATTTGGTTTGAATCTGAGAATGACTACTCCATCTAATGATCCTCACAATACTGGCTCCTCAACCAAGCCTCCGATGCTGGTTAGGAGTGAGTATAACATATGGCAACGAAGAATGCTCCATCACCTGTCTGTTAACAGTTCAGGTTGTTGGACATCTGTGGTTCACGGTCCACACAAGCCTATGGTGAACAATCCGGAGACCAATCAAATGGTTCTGAAGAAGAAGGAGCAATACTCAGATGAAGATCGTAAACTGTTTGAGATTGATGCTAAGCCCATGGAATTCTGGCCATGGCACTGCCGAATGAAATCTATTCTGGGCTTATGCATCATGAAACTGCTCATGACCTCTGGAATGCTTTGAAGGAACAATTCGGAGGAACTGATGAGGTCTTAGCAAACAACAGAGAAATCCTCGCCCAACAATATGAGACATTCTCTCATAGGAAGGGTGAGACACTGACTCAACAGTTTGAGCGTTTCTCCTGCTTGATCTCTGAGCTGAAAATGGTCAAGCATGAGTATACTAACAGCCAGATGAACAACAGATTCCTCAGATCACTGCCTGAGAGATGGGACACATACACCATTGTCCTACGCTCCAGTGCAAATCTGGATAGCCTATCTCTCACCCAACTCCATGGGAAACTGCTTGCATTTGAAAGAGAGATAGAGCAGAAAAGGAAACTGGCATCATCAGGAAAGCTCTCTGATGACTTTGTACCAGGTAACACTGCCTTGGTCGGTCATGAGTCAGAATATGCTGGATCAGAAAGTCATTATGATGAGCATATAGATTTCTCTTCAAACAGTTCTGATCATGCATTTGTTGGTGTTGACAGTCATTCTGGGTGTAATAGTGATAATTTATGCTTTATCATGGATGATTTGCAGAGTATTGCTGATGATGATTTAGAAGAGATGGATATTTTGAGCCAAATGCCCTGATCAATATCAGATCTCAAAAGTTCTACAAGAGAACTGGTAGGAAATTTCCAGGACTCTCTGGCAAAACCAAAGTTGGTTTTGACAAGAGTAAGTTGAGGTGTCACAAATGCCACAGGCTTGGGCACTTTGCAAGAGAGTGTAGATCAACTGGATCTAACTCCTCTGCACCCTTTGTGACCTTTCCAAGCAATAGTTCACAAAACAAAGGGCAACATCCTGCAGTTCTGGTCATCACTCACAACCTCAATCTCCTGCATACTTTGTCCCTCAGGGTCCAATGCCATATCCTTATCCCTGCTATTACATGCCACAGCCAAATCCAGTTCATGTCCCTATAGCACAACAACCTCAAGCCCTACCTGAGCCTCAACCATCTCCATCACAATCTCAACCTCATCACAGCTTCTTCACACCAGGTTGTTGACTGGAGCAGCTTACCAGATGATCTTTTGGTTTCAATGAGCAATTATCTGCTGGGCTGGTCAACATGGTGGTGAACATCCTTTTGGGAATCTTGCTCTCATGGCCCTGGAGTCTACTGAGGCTTCCTGCTCAGATGCTTCATCTTCACAGGGTTCTTCAGCATGCCAAGAAGCATCTGGTATGTAGACAGTGGAGGATCTATGCATATGACTGGGAGCAGTTCTCTTCTTAATGACTACTCAAGGAAAGAGGGATTTGTCTCATTTGGAAATGATGCTAAGGGTTACATCATCGGGAAAGGATTTGTGTCAAATGGAGAAATCAGATTTGATGATGTTAACCATGTGGAGAATCTCAAGTATAATCTACTGAGTGTCAGTCAGATGGTGATAAAGGGCATGTTGCACTTTTCACAAGCCAAAACTGCCGGATTCTGTCTCTTCAAAGGTCTAGGCTGATTGACAAGGTATTGGATGAACATACTCTCCTGAAGGCCAACAGGATAGGAAGAGTATATGCCTTGGATTTGTCAAAGAAGATTGCGTTTAAAAGGTCATCCTTGCCTGTTCTCCAAGGCCTCTCCTCAGAATCTAAACTGTGGCATAGAAGGCTGGGTCATGTTAATCTCAAAAACATGAATCAGCTGATCCACAATAGTTTAGTAAGAGGTCTACCAATAAAGGAGTTCCTCTGTGATGAAACCTGCACTGCTTGTTTAAAAGGAAAACAACACAAAGTCTCATTCCCCTTATAGAAGAACCAAAGTCCACTGCCTGCTTGCAATTACTGCACATGGATCTCTTTGGTCCTGTGAGAGTAATGAGCATGGCAAAGAAGAAATACTGTCTGGTAATTGTGGATGATACTCCAGATTTGTATGGACCTTCTTCTTGCATTCAAAGGATGAGGCTGCTCAGACAATTATTAACTTTGTGTTGTATGTTGAGAAGCAGTATTCCCTATCTGTCAAGTGTATAAGAAGTGATAATGGAACTGAATTTAGAAACCATACACTTGATGATTTCTACCTTTCAAAAGGAATCAAGAGGCAGTATAGCATCCCAAGGACTCCAGAACAAAATGGAGTAGTGGAGAGAAAGAACAGGACCCTAATTGAAGCTGCAAGGTCCATGTTGGCTGACTCTGGTTTGCCACTGACTTTTGGGCTGAAGCTGTCAACACAGCATGCTATGTGCAAATAGAGCTTTAGTGAATCAGAGGTTGATGAAGACTCCTTATGAAGTTCTACATCATTTGGCTCCTCTAATTTCATTCTTCAGAGCATTTGGGTGTCCTGTTACATTCTCAACACAAAGGATCAACTCCAAAAGTTGATTCTAAGGTGGATGCAGGGTATTTTGTTGGGTACTCATCCACTTGCAAGGCTTACAGAGTGTTCAATATGAACAAAGATGGTTTGAAGAAACCTTGCATGTGAAGTTCAATGAATCTCCTAAGGACAAAATCCACAAAACCCTGTGGAGTTGTTTGATCTGGACATACTGCAATATGTCCTTATCAGCCTCCAGCTGTTGCAGATCATGTGAATTCATCACCTTCTGCAGCTAGTCATCCATCTGGTGGTACTGATGTTCATGATGATCCCAGTACTCACCTATTCAAGTTTAGTGATCAACTGCCTGAGTCTACTCAACTTGATGTTCCTGTAGCTTCAGTAGCACCATCCACAACAATGCTGATGAGATTTCTGAATCCTCTACCTCATTTGACCTGCCATCTAACACTTGGTTTCAAGAATCTGGATCAACATCTTTGCTGCTGAGCGTGCTACAAACACTTGCACAGATCTCATAGTGTATCAAGAGCTGAAGAATCACCCAACGTCTCAAATCATTGGTGATATCAATGCTGGTGTCTCAACTAGAAGTCAATTGTCAACTTCTGCTTCTATGCTCTTTTCATCAGTCAGCAAGAGCCAAAGAACTATCATATTGCATTAAGAGACAATGGATGGTTGATGCATGCAGCTTGAGCTTCTTCAGTTCAAAAAGCAGCAAGTGTGGGAACTGGTTCCTCTACCCCCAGGTAAGTGTGCAATAGGCACTAAATGGGTGTTTAGGAATAAAACAGATGAAAATGGGCAAATTGTCAAGAACAAGGCCAGACTGGTTGTCCAGGGGTTTTTCACAAGAAGAAGGTATTGATTATGATGAAACCTTTGCCCCTGTAGCCAGACTGGAGGCAATTAGATTGTTCTTAGCCTATGCTGCATTCCACAATCTTAAAGTTTTTCAAATGGATGTCAAAAGTGCATTTTATATGGTAAAATAAAAGAAGAGGTTTATGTGTGTCAACCACCAGGTTTTGAGGATAATAAACATCCTGATTGGGTGTATAAACTTGATAAGGCTCTTTATGGGTTGAAACAAGCTCCTAGAGCCTGGTATGAAACACTGTCAATTTTCTTCTTCAGAATAATTTCACTAGAGGCTCCATAGATAAACTTTGTTCATTAAGAAAGTGGGTCAGCATAAGCTCCTTGTTCAAATTTATGTTGATGATATTATTTTTGCTTCCTCTGATCCACAGTTGTGTGATGCATTTACAAAGTTGATGCAACAAAAATTCGAAATGAGTGCCATGGGAGAATTACAGTTCTTTCTAGGTTTGCAAATCAAACAAAAGGCTGATGGAACTTTCATTCATCAGTCAAAATACACAAAAAGTCTTTTGGCAAAGTTTGATTTACAACACTGTAAGCCCTGTTCTACTCCCATGTGCACAGCACACACAACTGGATGCAGATCAGAAAGGTAAAGCTGTTGATGAAACACTTTACAGATGTATGATTGGGTCCTTGATGTACTTAACAGCTTCTAGACCAGATATTATGTTTGCAACTTGTGTTTGTGCTAGATTTCAGGCTGCTCCTAAAGAGTCTCATTTGATTGCAGTCAAGAGGATCTTTAGATATCTGCAAGGTACTCAATCTCTAGGTCTTTGGTATTCCACTGGGCACTCTTGCAAATTAGTTGCTTTTTCTGATAGTGACTATGCAGGGTGTAAATTAACTAGAAAATCAACTTCTGGTGGATGTCAATTCCTAGGCAACTGTTTGGTTTCTTGGCAGAGTAAGAAACAAACATCTGTTGCTACATCCACTGCTGAAGCCGAGTACATTGCTGCTGCAAGTTGTACATCTCAGGTACTCTGGCTTCAGAATCAATTACTGGATTATGGCATTACAGAGACTAAGACTCCATTACTAATGGATAGTGCTTCAGCTCTTTGTATTGTCAAGAATCCAGTCCAGCACTCTAGGACCAAACATATTGAGATCAGACACCATTTTATTAGGGATTGTTTTGAAAAAGGTCTGATTGATCCAAAGTTTGTTCCTAGTGCTGATGAGCTTGCAGACATATTTACTAAGCCTTTGGACAGTTCAACTTTCCAAACCTAGTGTTAAGGCTTGGTATGCTGCAGCTAGAATAAGTGACAACTACTGATGATCTCAGTCAACAAGTACTGATGAGCATTCGTATACTACTGTCACAAATAAGTACTGAAGTTCTTTTATCCTCAGTAGTTTTCATAACTACTGAAGACTAAATTACTTAAAAGTACTGAAGTACTCATCTGTTGAAAAGAACTGATGTGGTTACAACTACTGCTGTAGTTACAACTGCTGATGTCAGATAACAGATAAGTACTGATGACCTATGAAACATCTGAAACTCAGACAAAGTCTGATGATAAGTGTTGAGGTCAGAATGAAACAGCTGATGAGCTAAGAATTGACGACAACAGCTGATGAGAAATTTTCTCTTCAGTTGTTTCTACAACTGCTGTCACTTCAAACAACTGAAGCCAAAACCATGTCTTCAGTAGTTTCACAACTACTGATGACTAACACCAAGTCTTCAGTTTTACACCTGAAGCCAAAACATGTCTTCAGTAGTTTCACAACTACTGATGACTAATACCAAGTCTTCAGTTGTTACAACTTCTGAAAGTTAAAACCAGGTCTTCAGTTGTTTTAAACAACTGATGACAGCACCAACACTTTCAGTCGTTTTATATCAGCCTTTTCTTACCCTATAAATACCTAAACCTACTTTCAAACGTTTCATTAGCCGTTTTCGTCCTTCACTCTCTCAACAATGGCGACCATGAAACTCAAACCCAGACACAACTGTGTTGCCTACCTCTCGAAATCGGCCTTCTGGAACAAATTTGATAACGCCATCGATCTTATGGTAGATTCCCAGTACCGAACCGCGTTTTCTGAATCCTACCATATACCCCGATTCCCTAAGCCAATTCTGGACCAACGTCTCTGTGCAAACTAGTGAGAATGATAGCCAAATCACTCTCCAGTCGTTGGTAACCAGAAACAGGTGGTCATCACTCCAGACATCATTCGACAAACCCTAGATCTACATGATGCCACCTGTGTCACAGAATACCCGAAAGGCACAACCGATATGTCTTTCATCAACAACGGGTATGAAGGAGACTTAAGTGCTACCACCATTCTGAAGAAGCACTTCCATGATGCTGAACGTCTTATATTCCACATGGTGAATGTCTGCCTTGCACAAAAACCTCCTCATGGGATCAAATGTCTCCCGATGGCAACAGGTATTATACTCTATCTTTGAACGACAAACTTTAAATTTTTCTGAGATAGTGTTTATGGAACTAAAGGATCTGGCTTGAAACCTGTGGCAAACAGATGGATATTATATCCCAGGTTTCTCATGGCCATAATTTTAACACAGCAAATCAGACGGCCTTGTTGGCCTTGGAGTCCCTGCTCCGGCTGTATTGCCTGAAGTATACTCCAGGCACAACTCTGACCCTACATGAAAGGGGCTGCCCGGCTGCTAAAACCCAAGCAGCGGGAACCCACAGCCTCCACTTCCAGATCCAAAGTCCCCACCAAACCCAAAACCAAAAAGCCCAAAAAGGCTACTCAGGGAGATGAGTCCCCTGAGGATGCCCCTGTAACACCAATACAGGAAACACTTACTGGTTCTAACCCCCCAGTAGTGTCCAAGACTCCACCAACCTAGCCGCTCAGGCATCCTCTCAACAGGATCCTGATGCAACCAATTGGGGATACCCAATGCTGGAACCTATCTCAATTGAGAAGGTTACCATTGAAGAGCACCAGTCACCCCGGGTGCAATCTGCTTCAAACCTATCTCCAAATGCAACCGCCCCTCAAAGCCCAACATTTATTGTTGCACAAGTGTGAGTCAGCTGCATTCCTCTCCTCCTCCCCAGACACCAATTACAATGGGGAGAACCTCAACAGCTGAGGAAGAGGACCAAAATGCTGCTGATAACCCACAGCACAGGGGTTATAATGTTCATCTCCCCGTGTAGAGGAGGAGGTTAGAACATCTGGTGAGGCTGCCACTTCTACTGATTCAGCAAATGAACAGGATGAAGTTGGTAACATCTCTAAGACCTCACCAGAGGCAACTGCCGATGAAGGACTCAGTCCTGAGGCAGGAAGTCCCCAGAACCAAGAACAAGGGGCACATGCTACAACTGATCTACACTCAGGGCATGTACATCCTGATTCAATCAGGAGGTCAGGTGATTCAGCAAAGACTGATGATGACCTGGGCTTTTTCTTTGATGTCTTAGCCCATAACACATCCTTGAGGCTGAGGTGAGCAGACTCAAAGAACTGCTTGCCAAAATGTCTCAGGATCAAAGTCCATCTGCCCCAATAAACCCACAGATGGCACCTTCATCTGAAGGTTTACCAAACACTCGCCACTACACTCAACTGAGCCACCAGCCACTGTTTTGGCACCACCTCTCAGGGACAGAACCCCTCTGAGCAGATGGTTGCTACCTTTCAAAATTCCTTACCTCTCATCACTCCCATCATCAATGAGATTGTGCATAAAGCCATTGATGAGAGGATCTCCTCAAATCTAAAAACACTTGTTGATGATGCTGTGCAAAGAAGCTTTCTGCCATTCAAACCCCTGAACCAATGCACCCAAAAAGAGGGGAGTCTAAGGCAGTGAAAGAAAGAAAGAGAAAGAGAGTGGAAGAGGAGAACAGAGAAAAGAAAAACAAGAAAAAGAACAGGAAAAACAGCTGATCACATACAAGAGAAAAAAAGTGCTGAAACTCAAAAGCCTGATGAAGAGAAATCATTGGAAGATCTGATTAAAGAAGCTGATGAAGCTCACAGCAGATCAATGGACAGAATAATAGATCAACTTCAGACAGGGCTTTGATACAGCCACATTAGACACTGAGATCAGAAGGCTGGAGATTAATGAGATACAAGAAAGATGGGCCAGTTATAGTGTGATGGAAAGGGAGAGGTTGGAGATAATGATCAGGTTTATTGCAAAATACTTGGGAAGATCATTAATTGAGATTAAATCATGGACCAGAGACAGTATTCTGGCAATAACCACCAGAATCTGTGCTTCTGAAGCATTCAACAAGGGGTTGATTATCGAAGCTTAGATGAAGCAGGTGCTGGGAAGGAACTGATATGGCCAAGCTTTCCAAAGCCAAATCCCAAAAATGCTAGATCAGCCTTCCCAAACTCCCTCTCAAAAACAACCAACCCCACAACTCTCCAAATCCCTCAACCCTCAAAACCAACTCCCTTACCCCAAAAACCACCTCAAACCACATCCAGTGATGCACCCAGAAGGAGGAGAGGGTGTTGAGGATGGTAGAAGAAGAAGAAGAAGATGATGAAGAAGATAGTCTGCCAATCTCTGCTGTTCTAAAATACCTGAGCCCAGAAGTCAACAAATGATCACACCAGACTTTCAGAGGCAAATGGTGAAAGTTAAGATTGAAGAAGAAGAACAGCAGAAACAGCACGATGAGCAACTTTTGAAGATGATTGACAAAGAGTTTCCTCAGTCATCATCTATACAAGCCATGAAGAAACACGCTCAAAGGCTGTATGCTCTCAGGTATACCTTTCAATATCAAAAGGAGAGAGTAAGGATTTGGCCAGACCCCAGGGTTAGTTCTAGAATTCATAAGAAATCCATACCAAGTAGATACAATGGCCAAGTGAGAAAGACCATAGATGCTGATTATGTTGGCCATTGTAGTCTCACCCTGGGAAATACTTGAAGACTTCAAGAGAGCCTACAAGTCAAAGATGACCCCTCAAACTCTAATGAGAACAAAATGGTCAAGAAGGGGTTGTTATACAAGAGGCTTGAAGAGATCAAGAAAAATGAACTCCAGTTGTTATTAGAAGGGACTCACCCAGATGAATTTGCTTACAGAGAGATAACAACTGTTGAGTTGAAAAATGGAAAAAGACGAAAGTACTTATCAGAGTACTATGGCCCAGAGTTCTTCTTCGAAGGAGAAGCAGAAGAACTCACTAAGGAGGAACAAGTTGTTCTCCTTGAGGCCTACGTCAGAGAGTCTTATAGACTCATCAATGGAAGTAGGTTTCATGGTTGGGATAACGCTCTGTGTCCAGTTCCCCAAGACAGAGTTCCCTTCCATCCTTTGACATTCACATCTACTGAAACCTGTTCCCTGGCCTGTGCTTATCTGATATCTCTGAAGCTGATCAAGAGGTATTTCTGCCAAGAATAAGTGGGACCTCAATAAGCTTAAAGGTTTTGGCTGCATTGGTTCAGGGGGAGTTTGTTGGACCAAAAGAACCAATGAGCCTGATCAGAAAACCTTTAAGTCCCACGGACATTACAAAACTGAAGTAGTCTGCAACAGCTGAAGACATCAGCTGATAACAAGGTCTGAAGACAAAGTCTGAAGTGAAAGAGCTGAAGACAAAGTCTGAAGTGAAAGAGCTGAAGACAAAGTCTGAAGACAAAGAGTGAAGACAAAGTCTGAAGCAAAAGAGCTGAAGACAAAGTCTGAATGAAGAGCTGAAGACAAAGACTGAAGACCAAGTTTCAGATGTTGTCACAACAGCTGAAGAAGACCTCTTCAGTAGTTGTGATGGTTTCCTTTCAGTAGTTGTATTTCTTTTTTGTACTTGTAGTTTCAGTAGTTTTATGTTTTCTTCGTGTACTTAGAATACTCTGAGATGTTCTCAGTTGTTGTGAACATTCTCAGTAGTTTGCTTACTTCAGTAGTTTGTAATAATTCTGTTAGATGTCACTATCAAGTGACATCAGCAGACGTCACATTCCTTTATATAAGGAATGCTGACCTAATTGTAATTTGCCAGCTTAGGAAAACCTAGCAGCCGCCATACCGAAGCATGTGTGCATGAATGTTATTATCCCTTTGCAGAAAACCCTATTCTATATAACCGTGTACTGTTCCATTGAATATTTATTGTGTTCTTGCTATATTTGCTTAATTCTTGCTCTAATTCCGCTGTGATTCAACTCTAATTGATCAAACTTAGATCACTGATCCTAA
>CM046432.1:79352569-79448301 GCA_025506505.1 Flaveria sonorensis
TGTTTCCTATATGGAATTTTGTGACACAAATTTTTGTGTTGTAAATGGGCGACATATTTTCACCAAAATTGAAACTCTGTTGTTGAGAAAGAAATGACCAAAACTAAAAACCCTCACTTTTGTCATAATTACCTTTTGTCACAAGTGCGTAGCACAATTGTGATAGAAGTTAAATAAAATTTAATAATCAAGGGTTACGTTGCACAATGTAGCCAAAACCTAATTTTTATTTTTTTACATCAGCATTAATGCTAATGATTATTATTAAACTAGTGTTGTGGTTCTTTTATAAACATGAGTATCTGGTGGTTCATTTATAAAACATGTCTTGTGAGTGATTAATAAGGTTTTATGGATTTTTTCTACCTTTTCAAGTCAACAACAAAATATGAAATTTCCGTTTTGTTTATATATTTTAAAAAATACAAAAAATGCATAGAAAGGGTACAAATGTGAAACCAAAAACCTAAATATTACCGCCAATGGGTAGAATATGTGTCGCAACTTTAAATCAATATTAAAAAAAATGTGTCGTAAATGCATCGCAGTTATTAAGTCATAATTTAAATATAAAAATGTGCCTTTCACCAAAGCATTGCAATTAGTAAACCAATATTTAAATAAAAAGATTTTTGTCGCAATGCATCGCAAATATAAAAGCAATATTAAATAAACAAGTGTTTATCGCATGTGTGACAAAAGTAATATTATTTGAAATAAAAATTAAGGTAATAATTCTTTCAAATTTTATAAAACATTGTTACGATAATAATAACAAATATGATGGGTGCATAGAAAATGCGTATCAAAGTCTAAAACGATCGTGTTTCCGTAAAAGAGTCGTAAGTTGCGTAGCAAATTCATCACCGATTGTTTCATGGGAGGATTTATCCGACACATTATTTTTGCAGTATATACGGCAATTTCGTTTTACCACGAATCTATGATAGTAAAGTGAATAACAATTTTTTTTCTACAAACTACATGACTAGAAACAACCCTACTTTCTATGAATATTTGCGACACAAAATTTTGTATACATCATTTGTCTAAGCCAAAAATAAATTTCTATGTTTTTTTATTCTTAGGAAAATTGGAAAAAGAAATGATATTGAATGCGAAAAATAGAATATTATGAATTCACTTTTAAATTTTTTTGGTTATAAAAGTTTACTGACTTTTTCCAACAAACTCAAATATGATCACCACTATTACGACTCTTTAGACCG
The DNA here is from genome assembly GCA_025506505.1 of Flaveria sonorensis. Classification (NCBI taxonomy): domain Eukaryota; kingdom Viridiplantae; phylum Streptophyta; class Magnoliopsida; order Asterales; family Asteraceae; genus Flaveria; species Flaveria sonorensis. Next base: position 79,353,799 of record CM046432.1, read on the forward strand.
ATCGCAAAAACGGTCACAAAATTACCATGGTTTTTTTCAGTTACAAATAGTTAGTCTCCTAATAGTGATTGTTGAAACTTAAACTATGATGAAATAAACATTTTAACGCATAGTAAAATTTATTACAAAGAAAAATAACTAATAATTGAAGAAACATGGTTAGTTAAAGATGGAACGAGACCCAAGAGATTGCCCCTACTTGAAGCCAAGGGAACATACTTGACTCACCAACTCCCTTTTCAAAAACCATTATCATTTCTTTAATTTTTCTATCATTTTCATTAACAAATTACCAATAATGCAACTATAACAACCACAAATTATATATCCATATATCAACACAATTTCCATCAATTTTACTATAGATTTTAATAACAATCATTTTTTGATAACCAAATATAGTTTTAAAAAACATATCATTTTAACATTTAAAAACAAAATATACCTGACGACAAGAGTTATCACGAGTAGTGGCAAAAAACAGAAACTAGAACCAACCACGTACGAATGCCTTGCAAGACACTACATTGATGATCTTGTGGCCCCCTTCAACTTGTAAATACTACTATTAAATTTTTCACTTTAATTGACATTATGATTATCATTCTTACGTTCGTACCGTTATAGCATATGATTGCATGTCACACTATTAATTAGAAACGTTAACAGTCGATCATATCTTAAAAAGAAAAATAAAACATAATAATTATACACGTTACAACCTTACTATTTAAAAATAATGGTAAGAATCAGCCTTGCTAACTTTGTATTCCTTTAGAAGCAACGTTTTGACATAATGATTTAGTATAAAACACACTTATAACCTTCACACAATATGCACCCAACTCACTCACCCTTCAAGGTTCAAACACATTTGCACACACGATGGTTTCAGTGAGGAACCGACCGAGGTACGTGTGTGTATTGGGGCTGGTCCATCGGGTTTGGTTGCCGCCCGGGAGCTCAAGAAAGAAGGCCAAAAAGTGGTGGTGTTGGAACAAAATCATAATGTTGGAGGGCAATGGTTATATGACCCGAAAGTTGAAGGCAAGATCCTTAGGAAGAGACACCACGGGCACGGGTTTATGCGTTCATAGCAGCGTGTATGACTCGTTAAGGCTCACGTCGCCGAGGGAGATAATGGGGTTCACTGATTTCCCATTCTTGATCAAGAAAGGTAGGGATACAAGAAGGTTTCCGGGCCATAAAGAGTTGTTTTTGTACCTTAGAGATTTTTGTGAATGGTTTGGTTTAAGGGAGATGATTAGGTTTAATACCAAAGTTGAGTATGTTGGGATGTTGGATTATGGTGCATTGGTGAAGATTGAAGTGGATTGTTAAAAGCAAAGTTAAAGATTCTGATGAGGTGATCTCCGAGGTGTTTGATGCGGTTGTTGTTGCCACCGGACACTATTCTTATCCAAGACTGCCCTCTATCAAAGGTCATAATTAATCATATCCCTTTACATGCATACATATTGAAATTAGTTCATATGCAAAGGATGTACTTAAAATAAGTACATGCATCATGCATGCATAGATAAGTACATACAATTACAACAAAATGAACTTATACAGATAAAACGTTATATTAGTTTTAAAAAGGTTGCATTATGACTAAAAGAAGTTTTTTAAGGATCATATGAAGTTGTATAATGCAAACTTTCTTGAAATAACTGCGCATGTTATTTAAATGGAATATTTTTAAGAATGTAATTCTTTTACTTTAAAATGTAACTTTTTATATACTTAAATACAACATTTTTATTATACTCTTATCTAAAAATAGGAACATATTTATTTTCACATTCCATTGACATCTCTTTATACTTTCAAATTATCAAGGAATGGATGCCTGGAGAAGAAAGCAAATGCATAGCCACCTTTACAGGGTTCCTGAGCCGTTTCGCGACCAGGTACCCATATTATCAGTACAAATTAAAAGGATAGTCTTTATGAAAGCGTTTGCGTGTGTGTGTATTCTTAAGAAGTCAAATACTTGCAGGTGGTGGTGGTAGTGGGGAACTCATTGAGTGGGCAGGATATATCAATGGAGCTTGTGAATGTAGCTAAGGAGATCCATCTTAGTTCCAAATCACTTAATGTCTCAGAGGGCTTATCAAAAGTCATCTCCAAACATGATAATCTACATCTTCATCCAACTGTAAGATCCATATATTCATTTCTAGACCATTTCTTTACAAAATAACACAAGCTCACAAGTTTAACGTGCAACGTTATGATCATGTTATAACAGATACAATGCCTACATGAGGACGGACGGGTTGTTTTTGTGGACGGTTCATGGCTCACTGCAGACACAATCATATATTGCACAGGGTGAGTTAAAAGTTAAAAGTTAAAAGTTAAACCCAACAAGAATAATAACTTTAGACTTACACAATTAATCTACATGTCTTAAATTTATATGCATGTATGCATGCAGTATTCATATTCATTCCCTTTCTTGACACTAAAGGAGAAGTAGCTGTTGATGATGATAGAGTGGGACCTTTGTATGAACACACCTTTCCTCCAAAGCTTGCCCCATCTCTATCCTTTATAGGCATCCCTAGAAAGGTAACTAAAAGTCATTGTTCTTTTCTTTACTTGCAACAAAATACAAGTAATTATAGAAACAACACCCATGTGTGATATATGTGTGTGTTTGTTTTTGGTGTTACTTGAAGTGCAATACTCTTAAAAGGCTGTATGTTTTAACTTATTTTTGTGGGTATTATTGATTGATGTAGCTTATAGGTTCCCTTTCTTTGAATCACAAGCAAAATGGATAGCCCAGTTGCTGTCTGGGAAGAGAAGTTTGCCATCACCAGATGAAATGATGAAATCCATTCAAGAATTTTATAAGGCTAGAGAAGCTGCTGGTATTCCTAAGCATAATACTCATGATATAGCTGATTTTGAGGTAATAGCAATTTGCTAACACATACTTCTGAATATATGTATTGGGATGGCAATGAGTTGGAACGCGGTCTCATTTGTCACGTACTCATTACTATTGGATTTGCGGGTATACGCTTTATGGTATTGTATGGTTAAAGGTTACCTATTTAGATGCTTGTAATTTGTTAAACAAACTCACCCAAAAATCGTGTTAAACCATGAAATACTCAAGGACACTCTAAAAAATATATAATTTTAACAATTTCAAGTTTGTAACAACTTTAATATACTATCTTTTATCTTCTTTAAGATTATAAAACGCATAATATATTTAGTCTCAACCCGTTGAAATTTCAAACTACTATCATACCTGGTTCCCAAGTACCCGCCGAGCGTTATAAATTTCAAGTTTTCTCATCGGGTTCGTGTTCTAATTTTGCCATCCCTAATATGCATACAACAAATATGTGACGGGTGTGGCTACAGGCTAATGTATATCTATGTGACAAAAATTATTATCTTTATCAGGGTGGGCCCATCAAGTTTGGGTATGTTTAACACAGTAACATATGTTATTAAGCATAATTTATTCCACATAACTAAGTTTTTGGCCACGTAACTCAAGACATGTAAAAGATGTTTACATGATGATAAAGATGAAAATAATAAAGTTCCATTACAATATTTGAGCTTATAATTTGTAAGAACATATATGTTATACTAAAAGCCCAAAAACATTAGATTTGTTTGTTAAGTTTCATGCGCCAATTTTCTCAATCTTTTTTACTTAACTTTTGCATTAACACATTCCAAATTCAAAATACTAATTTAGTTAGTGATGTTGTAGTACTGTGATAAGTATGGAGATTATGTTGGATTCCCTCACTTGGAAGAATGGAGGAAGGATCTTTGTCTTTCAGCTCTGATCAATTCAGACGTGAACTTGGAGAGTTATCGTGATTCATACGACGATGAAGAACTGCTTCAAGTCGCTCATCAAAGCTCTCATTTTACTCAACTTGAGGCTGAAGCTTTTTCTTTAAGTTAATTATTATATATGGGTTGAGTATCATGATATAAAATATTATATGATCGATCTATTAGCATTATCCACAAAAGAGCTTTTGTTGTTTTTGAAAGCAAAGATGATGAATGGAAGTCTTGTGCTTTCAAAAGCAAGATAGTACTACCAAAACAGTTGTTTTACTTAGACAACAACCAACAATGGCAGAGTTTGAACTTTCAAGTGTACCAACTTGTTGGATTTTTAAAGTTGTCGATCTACTTTACATTATTGGAATGTCAGCTCTTTTGTTTTTTTATATTTGTTGGTGTTTTTTTCTTCCTAAAATAGTTATAAATTGACGAAGGAAATGGTGATTGATATGAAAAGAATCTAGGAATTCATAATGAATTAGATAACAATGAAAATAAATAAAAATTGGATTTTAATAGTCCAAACTAGTACGTCTTGACCGATAATAATCTATACTATCAATTTAACAGGTAACACTTTAAATTTTACTTTTATTACAAACAACAGTCCCTATGACATAATTTTCAATTTTTTACATTTGATTTTGACTCGATTTGGTTCGCAACAATAATTATGAACAGAATAAAGAATATACAAGCCACATTGAGACTAAAATAGATACAAATCAAACGTAAAAATTTAAAAATTATGTAACGAGACCGTTGTTGGTTATAAAAGTGAAAGTTTGGAGTGTTATAAGTTATAAGTTGAAAATTACCATTAGGTAATAGGTTGGATTATTAAAATCCAATTTGCCGAAAATAAATAGGTTTTAAAATTACATGATTAAACTAAAAAGTTAAAAGTTAGAAGTTAAAATAAAATAAGTAAATAATTGGTTGATGTGATATTTCTTAATTATAAAAAAAAGTTTTATCTTGATCTTGACTATATATTTATGTACGTCTATATCTGATTTTTCATTCTTTGAGTAAAGAGTTTGGGTTAAATACATTGTAATGTGTATTTACATTGATAAAATAAAAAAAAGCTTGATGTTAGAAAAAATCGTCATAATATATGACTCCATATTTTGTTATTTTTCTAAATGCATTTTGGGTTTCCTATAAAAATCTACAAAGTGATTATCATGTATAAGAAAAAGTCAATAGTTAAAGATAACTATGTGCTAGATTTAGAACAAGTAATGATTTTACGGTCTTGTATATATTAGGTTTGCAAGTAATAGGAGTCCTCAATTATGATTTTATGTAATTTAAATTTATTTGTTATGATGAAAGATTTTCATCGCTTGAAAGCAAGTCTCAAGTTCAATCTTTAAAACTGACTTAAAAATATCATATACTCAAGTATTATTTTATCATGTTTAAAAGTTAAGAAATCACATGTTTACGTAACAATAACAAAATAATATAAATTATTACATAATATAATATATTCGCTCTCGGTGTTAACAAATAGCTATAATTCAACTTCAGCTACTAGAATTAGGACCATCTAATACAATATTGGTATCCAAACATTAGAAAAATTTATAATTAATCTAATACGTAGTCTCATCCCCCAATCCGTCTTGACACTTGACATGATACTTGACATGTGTATTCTAACTTTTTTTTCTGTTTTTATTAGATTTATATATAATGGTGGATTGGTGGTCTTGTTCGTGACAAACTGGAGTTGGGTCAAACTGTATGTCTTGACCAGAATGCACCCTAGTATATTCAAAAAATTGGTTATCATCTTGCGACGAGGTGGACAACCGTTTTCGGTCACAAACGGGCCTACTCTAACAAGGCCCAATTAGTTTTTTCCATCCTCAGTTTCATAGGTTTTGACTCGATGGAAAACGATAACTTGTTGATGAAGATTTATTACACATATAAGAGCGTTCACAGCCAGTTTCTTGTTTTTACGTGAGTGGAAGTTCTATATGATAGGGATGGTTATGAGTGGTTGTGAGTGAAAGAGCTAGAAAATTTATGGGGTTGTATCGTGTTTCCCATCATCATATTTGGAGAAACACGAAACAGCCACCATAAATTTTTTAATATTTTTGAAAGTAATTGTAAGTGAATAAGAGATAAAAGTTAATAATAAAGGTATAAAAAAATATTATTTAATTGAAAATGAGAGATAAAAAATAATAATATTTAGTGTAATTATAAAGATGATGATAAATGATGAATTGTGAATGCCCTAAAAATGCATAAGTCTATAATATTATCATGACCCCTACACAAAAATGTCACGTAGAAATACTCTAACTTGGCTCTGACCAACAGACGCAGCCCTCATTTTCGAGGGATTTTTTGGACGTATAGGTTAATATTTCGTACTTAAACCACATCTTAACTAATTGATATATTCAAAGTATTTATACGACTAGCTTGTTGTATATAACCTTTACGGTTTGAAGTTATACATAATCTGATTTACATAAATAAGTAAATCAAATTTCTCTTTATTTTTATCTGATTCACAACACTTATAACCTTTTATATAATTATATAAACACCGTTATTTATAGTTGAAGATATTGTTTATATATTAAATTAAACAATAACAATAATCATCTTTTTTAATGGACCACATATTTGTTAACTCATATTACATCGATAATCATGATATTAAAATCCGGATAAAAGTAAAAGTCAATAAGCTCGATTCGCACATTCTAGGCGTTGTTTCAACGCTAATATCCATCAAGATCGACGGTTCACCGTCATCTCGTCCCTACCCACAACACCAACAAAACCCTACATATAACCACACCGCCCAACACCCACCCTCTCAATTCACCCTCATCTGCTCTTCTGTTCGATCTTTATCATCCTCAATCAGAAATCATGTCGGACGAAGAGCATCAGTTCGAATCAAAGGCCGACGCCGGAGCCTCCAAAACCTACCCTCAGCAAGCTGGTACTATCCGCAAAGGCGGTCACATTGTCATCAAAAACAGAGCTTGCAAGGTCTGTGTCTGTACTCGATTCGTTCGTTTGATTGGTTTTTGTTTGCCTGGTGGTTGTTTCAGATTCGTTTTGCCTTTACTGTTTGAGTTATTGGTTTTGCCGGTTTTTAGGGTTAGATTTTATCTGTGTTTGTTTTAGTTGTGGCAGAAGTAGGTGATTAACTGAAACGTGGTGGTGGTATTGTTTTATCTTATGCACATCAGGGGTAATTTTATACCTTTTTTTGAGTAGATCGTGGTATATGATTTGAACTCGAATCATGATGCAAGTTTATGTGAATCTGATTACAGTACAGTTGTATAAGGTCATCTTTCAGGAGTTGAATGGCCTGTGATCCTTGAATCGAATGGTAGAAAACTGTTGCATAAAGTTTGGTCTAGATCTGTTAATTTCTAGTTGGTGTTTTGTTTGTTGTTGGTTTTTGGGTAGACTTATTTATTTTCAGTACTTATTAGTGACTATGAAGATGTTTGAACTTTTGTTCTGGTAGAATATAATTCTGAATCAACAAACTGTGATATATGAACCCTGCTGCTCTTTGGTTCAAGAAACCTTTGTATTCTTCAGGCCTCTAAGCCAACAAACAAACAAATGTACAGAGTAAATTGCACTCATAGTAAAGCTATGGTAGGTTTTGTGAAGGGTGGGGTGAGGGCAAGTTTTTTTTTTTTCTGTTTCAGGGGATAGAGAGGTTGCTTTTCATTTAGACCCCCAACTTGAAAAATATTTTAGACCTTTAAGATATGTAAACAAATTTGAATTCACCTAGCTTGCAACCCTTTGATCTAGTTGATAGGACAAGGAGCTTGTTGTATTTCGTGTTGGAACCTGATCGAATCCTGTAACATTTCGAGGTAAATAAGATTGAATCAAGTTTTAAATCTGGATAGTTATTTGATTCGAGTTGTAATTGAAGTTCTCAAATGTTATGCTTTATCTATGTCTTTACTGTAAATTTAGTATTATACATCTTCTCCATTAACCATAGTTAATTTTCAATCTTAAAGCTCTTTAAATCTTTGTTTTATTGAATTTTCTTGCAAATCGACTTATGTGTGGTGCTCCCTTTATGATGTTATTAGGTTGTGGAAGTTTCCACCTCCAAGACTGGCAAGCATGGTCATGCTAAGTGTCACTTTGTTGCAATTGACATCTTCAATGGGAAAAAGCTCGAAGATATTGTTCCATCTTCCCATAACTGTGATGTATGCAGTCACCATTAAGCTGCTATTTTCTTTGTTCTTGTTATTTTCCTTCCAAACCCAATTGGTCTCTTATTTGTATCCATTTTGCAGGTCCCTCATGTTAGCCGCACTGACTACCAGCTCATTGATATTTCTGAGGATGGATTTGTATGGTCCCTTTCCTCTTTCCTTAAAGCATCATATCTTTCTAGTATTTCTTTGAAATGATTTTGATAGTTATGAAATTTTGATATCATTCAGGTGAGCTTGCTGACTGAAAATGGTAACACCAAGGATGACCTGAAACTGCCAACTGATGAAAATCTCCTCACACAGGTATGTTGTTCTCTTATCTAGTCACCTTGTAATTTCATTTTGAGTTCAAACGCTTTGATCTTTGCTTATTTTTTCACATTTGTTTGTTTGTCAAAAATGTGTGATATGTTTGTTGAAAATGTGCAGATTAAGGATGGATTTGCAGAGGGGAAAGATCTGGTTGTGAGTGTGATGTCTGCCATGGGAGAGGAGCAGATCTGTGCTCTGAAGGACATCGGTCCAAAATAGTTGGCTGATATTTATCATCTTAAAGAAAACGGTTGTGATACCAGCAGAAAGTTTTTCTGTTGTAATACTAGCATTTTATTTTCTGCACTACTATGACTAGTCCATTCTATTTGGGCTACGAACAAGTGTATTTTACTCTGGTTTCATCTGCTTTCAATTACTCTATCTTCTTGTTTACTTCTCCTGTTATATAAGTGCAGCAGAATTTATATATGTGCGCTTGTACGCACACATATGAATATATATGTGCACAAACAAATACATAAACAAACCAAACGTTCAGCAAATATATGGCCAAAAATTTGTTTATGTTCGCACAAACTAATGAATATGAACTGTCTTTTTGGTTTTTATTTGTCATTGTAGTTTGTTTATTTTTTTATTTAAAAAGCAAAGTCTAACCTATTTCAACATGTTGGAAAGACGTAATCATGTTACTTTTAAAATGATGAATGTTGTTGAGATTTGAATCACCGGATGTTGATAGTTAGACTTTAAGTTCGATATTACAGTTTCTTTTTTTTTGGTGTGTGTTTATTTTTGTTTAGAATATTGATGGATGATCATATATGAGCACAGATGCATTTATGTGTAATCGTTCTGTTTGTTTAAGTAACTATATATATGTGCCAATTAGTTTGGTGATGCATATTTTCAAAAGAAAGAAGGTGGTGCTCTATCCAAACAGCTGGAATGTAAGTAAATGATTGCTGGGCAAGTGAAATCCTTGATCCACCAATAGTCATCGTGGAATGGGGTCCAGCTGAGCTCAATGGTTTTGACTCGAAACGATGGAACACGATTACACGAAATGCATTATTAGCCGCTTGTTCTCCTGAAGTTGAAGCTTAAACCTTTTTTTTTATTTTTTTTATCACTTTATGTTATCTATAAAATAGTCGAACAAAGAACAAAAACATTTATAAATAGTGAATATTAATCGGTTAATCTAAAACATCAATAGTCATACACGTCCCTTTTCTTTTATTACACTTATATACTCTTTACCATCTTCTTAAGTTTACTTTTTATATGCAATGAACACCTTGTAAAAAGATTCATTTTTCCAAAACAAAGAAAGTACATGACCAACATGTCATATATATCTCTCGAAAACCACTTCTACATAATGTCATGTTATAGTAGTATCATTAAAAAACTATTATTATCATATATTTATGATATTGAAAGTAAGATAAAAAGAAATGTGTAATATTGAAAATACAAGACCATGAAATTAAAATGAATTAATGCTAAAACAAGTAGACCATATTGTCAATTAATGTCAAACTTATTATGGGAGGTTTCCTCATGTCAAAATCACATGCTTGTGTATGCGAGGCTTTTTGGTAGTCTTTTGAGTTCTCAAATGAGAGATCATAGGTTGGAGTTTCGTTTAAGACAATTTGTTTCACGTTGGGTCAGAATTTTTGTAGTTTTGGGTTTCCTTTTAGGTTGGTGGGTCGGGTTATCACGTTTTATCATTCGGACGGAAGGATGACCCATTTTGCAGGGTGTTCGGGCCTTTGATGTTCAACAAAAATTGGTTTATCTTCATAGCAATGCTCTTTGTTAAAACTGCCGATTTCTGTTTTTTTTTTCCGTGTTGACATTTTTACCTATTAAAAAAAGCAAGACATGGAATCTAACTTATATATGTAAATTTATTTACTTTATTAGATAATATTATGTTAGACATACATGGTTTTGGAATAATAATAATAGTTATAATAATAATAAAAATGTTTAGTTGATAAACAACGAGACCAACGTGTCAGACACGTCTATAAATCCTCATTTCTTTTTAATAGATCAATATTTAGTTACGTTCTAAAATCTATGATAAAGAACATGTGGTTCTTCATTATAATTTATTATTTAGCTCAATAAAATGTTATTATAAGATACTAAATATCTTAAATTTGTAAACGTTCATGGTGATATTTATACCAAACTTGTTATAAGACGCAAGGTCTCGTAATTGCTCAAAAGATTACTTGTTTTTATTAATAAATCATATTATGATCAAACTCAAATTTACAATATATAAGAAGATAATGTCAAGTGAGTGATGCACAGACCCTTACACGTTGGCTTTTTGAAAATATCTCTTCTTTCTTTCTCCTCTCCTTTTTCCTCTTTCACGAGACACACTAATACCCATGAGCAACTCCTACTACCTCTCGTCGACACGTCGGCATCAGATCTTGTTACTAATGTATCACAAATGCCATGATAGAAATGGTCCAAGTAATTCTAAAGCTTATATAAACATACTTTTTTGAACAATGCCAAACTATAATGGTGACAAAACACACATACCAATCAGCAGTAGGATTTTTAATTTTATAAGTATTTAATATTATTAGGGTGTTACAGCCTTAAGAATTACCTGTATGTGTTATTAAAACGTCTTCTTTTTCTATATAAAGAGAAATAAAGAAAAAAAAGTATTCCAATAACAAAAACGAATATTCAAATAATCATATAAATTTGTTTTTCAAATGTAAAAGTTTTCATTAAAAAGTTGAAAGAAACATGAACAAATTGATAAAGAAAATATATCAAGGGTGTAACTCCAGTTGATGATACTAGAAGGCAAACACCACATTTTTGCATCCCCTTTGACAAAATACACTCCAACTTTCAATCATCTTTTTGTGTGTTCTTCAAACCCTTAAAATCTCTCAAAATCTCCTTCATCATCTTCTCTATGCTCCTTTTAGATTCCACATGTATATCATAATCACAGATTTGCATCTCAATTGATTCACACAATTGGTCCAAAGGTTCAGGTCTACGATTCCTCTTTCTCCATGTGATTTCCAAATCATCAACCTACTTCTCATGTTTCAATCGCCATTGCTTCACCTGTAACTTCCTACAAACCCTATCTTCATTCAACTTGATTATATCTCCATTGACCTCACGCAATTTGTGTATAGTCAGCTGAGATTGTAAGTTTGAAGCTTATATTTGGGGATCGAGTTCGTCAATTGAAGTTTGGATTCAAATTCAACAGTTCTTCGTGATTGGTAGGGGTTGATTGAAGGGGAAATTGAAGACGTGCGAGATCGATCTGTGAATTGTAGTCAACCATTTGGTTCGGCGAAATTGGATACACAGGGATCAGAGGTTTGGATCCGGTTGGGAGTGTAACAGCGCCATCTAATGGCGCTGTTCAAACGCTTCTTTTACCGGAAGCCGCCGGATCGCCTCCTAGAGATCTCCGAGAGGGTTTACGGTACGTATCGTAGTACCTCCTTCTGTTTCGCTTGTCGTGAAAGAAACTTAGAATTAACACAAAATAGTTTCATATTCCATTTTATTCTCCGTTTCTTATGGATTGAACTCGTGATTTTATTGAATTTTGCTCAAATTGTTCGAGATTTTCTCCTATTACTTAGGATGCATTATTTTTGACTAAGGTGTCAACATGTTTCTTAAGTTATTTTAGGTCTTCGAAATGTTTGACACTGTTTAGACTTGAAATTTGGTGGAAAATTTGGTCAAAATGTTTGAATTATTAGGAAAAAGTTGATGCATGTTCTATATACATTTACAAGAATGTAGCATCAGATGTTTGGTTATTCTATAGCAAAGTGTCATCTGAACTGGTTATTTCTGGTTACATATAGCAAAATGGGGATGAAATTGGCATAAAGTTGGTTATGCTAAGGACACCTTTATGTAAAACTCCAATTATGTTAGTTCTATCCCTAGCTGATAACTGAAATTCAAGTTCCATATCGATATTTGTAGACAGTATTGTAAGAAAAACGAAAACATTGGTATATTAAGTTCTAGTATCTGCTACTCCCTAATGCTAGATTAATGGTTACAAAATGGGAAGTGCTTGAAATTTTAGGGTTTTTGTTAATAACCAAAACAGCTGTTTTGGTAGACCCCATTGCATCGTTTCGTAATTACTTTTTGGGTCATCTTCTATAGAGATAAAGTTGCATCCATGGGAAGAAAATTTAGGTTAACATGGATCTACATTTATAGATTTAAGGTTAACCTTAACGATTTTGAAATAATTTGCAGTTTTTGATTGCTGCTTCTCAACTGAAGTACTTGAAGAAAATGAATACAAGATTTACATGGATGGCATTGTGGCTGAACTCCAAGACTACTATCCTGATTCATCTTTTATGGTTTTTAACTTTAGAGAAGGCGACAAAAGGACCCAAATTTCAGACATACTATCTCAATACGATATGACAGTAATGGAATACCCTAGACAATATGAAGGGTGCCCAATGTTACCATTAGAAATGATTCATCACTTTTTGAGATCTAGTGAAAGTTGGCTGTCATTAGCAGGCCAACAAAATGTGCTTTTAATGCACTGTGAAAGAGGTGGGTGGCCCGTCCTTGCATTTATGCTTGCAGCTCTTCTTTTATTTAGAAAACAATATAACGGTGAACAAAAGACTCTTGAAATGGTGTACAAACAAGCTCCTAAAGAGCTACTTCATCTTTTAACACCTTTAAATCCACAACCTTCTCAATTGAGGTATCTTCAATACATTTCTAGAAGGAATTTAGGCTCTGATTGGTCGCCGTCAGACACACCTTTAGCTTTGGATCATATCATACTTAATTTCATTCCTTTATTTGGTGAAAAGGGTTGTCGACCTGTAATACGAATCTACGGTCAAGATTCATCTTCAACAACAGCCAATAGGAGCTCTAAGCTTTTATTTACGTCCTCCAAAACCAAAAAACAAGCCCGCTACTATCAACCAGTAAGTTTTCCTACCAAACAGTTGTGATATCTAAACAGATATCGCTTTCTTTTTCTGGGGGAGGGGGGTTGGTCGTTTGTGTTTTGGATGTGATTTTATGATTTTTGATATTCAGTCATTATTATTTACGTAATTAGTTCATATAGCGACCCAAAATGACATTCTTGTGAAAAAATGAGATACATCTTGTGAGTCTTTTAACTTATGTTATAAGACGCGTTAATTAGGCAACTTTATCTTCAAACTGATAATCAGTTGCAGCTGGTATGAAACTGATTATTTGATCCCTAAATAATCATAAACAGGATACTTATCCATATTTAGAAACTGATTATAGTGACTGAAAGTCGAAATAATCAGATAATAAGTTTCATAATGCAAATCTGAACACTCCCTTATATATTATTTTGAGTTTGTGATTACAGGAAGAGTGTGAACTGGTGAAAATTGATATTCATCACCGTGTTCAAGGGGATGTGGTTCTTGAATGCATACATTTGGATCATGTTAGGGAGGAAATGATTTTTAGAGTAATGTTTCATACAACATTTGTGCGAAGCCATGTACTGAGTTTAAGTCGTGATGACGTTGATGTTATGTGGGATGCACGGGACCAAATGCCAAAGAACTTTAAAGCAGAGGTAGTTTTTTGTTTTTCTTTAAAACCGAAAATGCCCTTATTTTGGAAATACTAGTAGTTGAAATGTTGAATGCATAATTATATATGTACCAGGTACGTTTTTTGGATGCTGATGCTTTACCATCTATGGTCACCACAGAAGAAGAATTTGAAGTTGAGAATGGGACAGAAAGTCCTACACATGAAGAGTTTTTTGAGGTAGAAGAGATATTTAGCAATGTGGTTGAAGGGCAAGATGGTTCTTTATCTAAAGAAAGTAGCCTGGGCGGTGAAAATGATGATATAGTCTTGGTAGAAAAACCAGAACTAGAAGTGGATGCATTCGAAGACTATGAATCAGATGATGGGAACAAAAAACCTGAAACTAAAGTTTATCAGAATGATCTGCGGGATGTTAATGGCGGTTTGAAGCTCACGGTGGTGGTTGCTAATGAAGATATTAAGCCAGTTGGGATTGGGAAGGAAGTTAAGCTGGAGGAGGTAAAAAGTAAACAAGAGAAAGAAGAGGGTGCAGGGAAGAAATTGAGTAGAAAAAATTCTGTTAGTTCGAAAATCGGTTTGGATGGTGTTGGAAAGCAAAAAGGTAAGCCAGAGGTTGGGGCGACTGCAAGAGTTGCAAAACCAAATGTGGTGTCACGGTGGATCCCGCCTAATAAAGGTCCGTATACAAATTCGGTGCATGTGTCGTATCCGCCTACAAGATATAATAGTGCGCCTCCTGTGTTAGCTGGACTATCAAAGGATGAAAAAAAGTCAGGTGCAAGTACTACTAATAAAGCAGATAGTACAACTAGGAAACAAGCAGCTCAAGTGGTTGACTCTTCAGCTTTGACGTTGCCTCCCTCATCTATTAAGTCTGTGGGTTCTTATGTTAGTAATCTGGAAGAGAAATCACCAAAGGTTACCTCACCACTTCCTCCACTACCATCATCTTCTCCTTCAACAGATAGGAATACATTGATACAAGCTACAACCCAGGCCCCTCTGCTGCCTCCTTTTGCTTCACCCAACAGCTACAACATTGACAAGACTATTATTCCACCGCCAACTCAGCCTCCGCAATATGGTTCTCCATCTTCTCAGCCTCCAACCCCGCCCTCACGACCAATGTATACTACTCCATCTACTCCACCCCCACCTCCGCCCCCACCCCCACCGCCAATCTATGGATCCCCATCTCCACCACCACCCCCACCCCCACCCCCACCCCCACCTCCACCTCCACCTCAAAGGCATGACACCCCTTCTCTTCCACCCCCACCTCCACCTCCACCTCCAATGTATGGAGCCTTACCTGCATCACTAGGTTCTATGCCTTTTATGCATCATGCTCCACCTCCACCTCCCCCACCTCCTCCACCTCCTCCACCTCCACCTCCTTTCTCACAAGGTGCTCCACCTCCACCACCGACATATGGATCCCAATCATTACCTCCACCACCGCCACCACCACCTCCGCCTTCAATGCATAGTGGACCGCCTCCACCTCCTCCACCACCACCTCCACCTAGAGGTCGTGCACCTGGACCTCCTCCTCCTCCACCTCCTCCTCCACCAGGTGGCCTTGCGCCTAGACCTCCCCAGCCACCTCCTCCACCAGGTGGCATTGCACCCGGACCTCCTCCACCGCCTCCCCCAGGTGGCCTTGCACCTGGACCACCTCCGCCACCTCAT
The DNA here is from genome assembly GCA_025506505.1 of Flaveria sonorensis. Lineage (NCBI taxonomy): Eukaryota > Viridiplantae > Streptophyta > Magnoliopsida > Asterales > Asteraceae > Flaveria > Flaveria sonorensis. The sequence continues at coordinate 79,369,485 of CM046432.1, forward strand.
CCACCAGGTGGTCGTGCACCCGGACCTCCTTCGCCACCTCCTCTGCCAGGGGGCCGTGCACCCGGACCTCCTCCGCCACCTCCTCCCCCAGGTGGCCGTGCACCTGGACCTCCTCCGCCACCTCCTCCACCAGGTGGTCGTGCCCCCGGACCTCCTCCACCACCTCCTCCCCCTGGTGGTCGTGCACTTGGACCTCCTCCACCACCTCCTCCCACAAGTGGTCGTGCACCCGGACCTCCTCCGCCACCTCCTCCCCCAGGTGGCCGTGCACCCGGACCTCCTCCGCCACCTCCACCAGGTGGCCGTGCTCCCGGACCTCCTCCCCCACCTCCACCAGGTGGCCGTGCACCTGGACCACCTCCTCCACCTGGACCACCAAGACCTCTAGGTGGTGGTCCTCCACCACCTCCATTGGGACCTCGTGCTCCTGGACTTCCAAGTAACAACCCTATTCCACCTAGAGGTCGAGGATTTGCACGTCCTGCTGGAACAGCCACAGCGCCACGAAGATCCAATTTAAAGCCACTGCACTGGAGCAAAGTTACCCGTGCATTGCAAGGAAGCTTGTGGGAAGAACTACAGAGACTTGGAGAGCCCCAAAGGTATTCCACTATCTGCTCCCTTAATTTAATTACATCTCAGTTCAAATTTTTGTTAATTTTTTTGTGAGAAAACAAATAGATGTTATCAAAAGCATGTTGGACGTTAGTTTTGCAAACATATTTAGAAGGTTATTAGATATATTTCATTCTAAGACCGGTGTACATTATTGAACTGTAGTGCACCAGATTTTGATGTGTCAGAACTTGAGACGTTATTCTCTGCCACAGTCCCAAAGAAAGATACTTCTAAAGGAGGAGGGCGCCGCAAGTCTACTGGTTCAAAACCGGAAAAAGTTCACTTGGTAATGCAATGTTTAATTAATTACTTACATATATTATCCTTGAAATTACTCTGGCCATATTTTGTTGCCCAAAATACACCAATTGTTAAGAATGATATGAGAACAGAGCAAGAAAAGATGAAACAGTAGATATGAACAAAACTAATATTGGACACTGTTGTTAAAACCAATCAGAAACTCCCAGACCATAAAAGTAGACCAAAACGTCTCTATATAAACTAAACAAAACCAACCATAGTACGACTCAAATTACTACCTTCTACGACTTAAACAACTAATTAAATCTGCCAACTTATTAAAGATAACCATACTAACTTAAACATTAAATAAAAGACTTCTAAACATACTAAAAGACCTCCTAAACAACCTCCTGCTTAGCAGCTGAAACAGATCTGGGCAGATCTGTTCAGTGTTCAGATCTGGAAAATCCCACCATAATCTCACTCATTCCAAATCAAATTGCACTTTCAACATTCTTTCAATTTAGCCCCTTCAACTTTCTTAATTTTTTACATTCAAACTAATTATTAGGATTAACTTCCAATAATTTTAGATAAATGACATATTTTCCCGAAGCAGAAGATATTATTTTATAACGGACCTTGACATGATAGATTTTACTTTTTGCTTGATGACCTTACCGTTTTGCTATTGCAAATTTGTTGATTAGGTTGATTTAAGGAGGGCTAATAACACAGAAATAATGCTTACGAAGGTTAAGATGCCACTTCCTGACATGATGGTAAGCGTGTACTTCATATATTAGCATCTTAATATATTTGCCTTGTTGCTTTGGATTTTGATGCTCAATTCTCCTAGTGACATGTCTGAATAGATTTCTTTTCTACAATTATGATACAATAGACGTACAAAATATTTTTTTTATTGTAAGAAGATTTGGATAGAAGATGCAGTTAGATTTTAAGTGTAGCTCTTTGTGAATTGCACTCATTATCAGGCATGTTTAATCTTTTGGTATGGTGATTAGAAAAATCATAATTATTAATGACTTTCTGATGTTACTACATATTTTATTACAGTGCATCTTAAAAAATAAATGGTTTTGTGATAGTTTGTTTTCTCAGATAGTTTTGTGATAGTTTGTTTTCTCAGATATAAGTACTTTCTTGTGATGTGAATATTTCTCTGATTGTGAACTTTGAGCATGTTATTTGTAAATATGTTATCTTTTTAAGGAAAAAATGAAAAAGTGACTTGTTCTATAATATTAAAGTTTGTAAAAGATTTCAATTTTTGTATCATATATTTCATAATAAATGACAGACAGTTTGTCATCTCAAAATGTTTGATTTTTGATGTCAACACATTTTTTTGAAAAAAAATATTACTTTTTTATTACTGCTAATCGTCAAAATCCTATATGGATACTGCTTCTAAAAGGTGATTATGTAATTATCAGAAGTAATCATTATTTTTTAAGATAATAATTTAGTAACAAAATAAAGGAAACAAACAAAAATAGTAAACAATAATGGGTTGGGCACTTGGGCTAGTGAGGTTGGGTGGATGAGCTGGTGAGGTAAATGAACCAAAAATGAATGTGCCAATCTGCTCACGTTTGAGCTATTTAGATTTTTTTGGGTCTCGTGTTAGATAAAGATTCGTTAATTAAACCGTAAGGTCATCATCCATTTAGTTGGGTAATGGGTTGGATCGTATCAATAGTTGATCCGATCTAAATCCGATTCATTTACAGGCTTCATAACAAGTACTTACATAGTTACATAGACTGCCTGCAATATACTTGAACAATGTGATGCTGGTCCCTTAGATTTAGTGTTATCTAATAAATTCTTTTCTGATACAATACATTTTTTGTGGAAAAAGAAACTACTCATGACAATTAATTGAGTATTAGATTTAGAACTACTTATGCGGTCCAATTCGAATTATTAGGAAAGCTGATTGTGGTTGAAGAAATAAGTACTTAAAGACGTATTGCAGTCAGTCTTTAAATTAAAGAACTTAAAGATAATTCACATATCAAATAACAGAAATACGCACTCAAATTTACTTTTAGATAAGTCATACCTCTGATGGTCTGGCTCAATTTTACTACTTTTGAGCCAAATTTATTTCATCTCATTATTGCGGGGTATCTATGTCTGGAGATAAAAACAAATTCTTGCAAATATATGGTAGCTTTATGAGTAATTGTTAATACTAGACAGAGGGCAGTGTTTATACTTTTAATTGCCATGCCTATGAGTTGAATAAAAACAATTATACTTTGAATTGCAGGCTGCTGCTTTAGCTATGGACGAATCAATATTAGATGGTGATCAAGTAGAGAATCTTATCAAGTTTTGTCCTACTAAAGAAGAGATGGAACTTCTCAAGGTATTACATATAATCTTATTTTATTTGCTCATGTATTAATTTAGAGGTGGCTATATGCACGGGTTGGGTTGACCTGAGACATTTTTTGTCCAGTTTCTATATATTTTTGTTATTAGTATTCAGTGTGTGAAATATGATTAGTAAAATCATATTGTTCCAGTTATAAGCTGATTTTTAAAATAAAATACAATTATTCAGGAGGTAGTTCAGTAATTTTCTAATTTGCTGTCATTCTAATTATGCATTGATGGTTCTGCATTGCAACTGTCAGAATTATACAGGTGACAAGGAGATGCTGGGCAAGTGTGAACAGGTTTGGTAGCCAAATCATGAATTACTATATCTTCTTAGTATAATTGGGATGCCAATTTTTTTTACTCTTACTCTTACATGTTATTTATTTTCCATAAACAAAATCTCTCTCTCAGTTCTTCCTAGAGCTCATGAAAGTTCCACGTGTAGAATCAAAGTTACGGGTATTTCTGTTCAAAATTCAATTCAATACCCAGGTATATTTTGAGTGATCTAATAACATTCTGATGTTACATTTTCTTTTCGTTTGTTATCATCTCATTTTACCTCTCTTTCAGCTTTCAGAGTTTAAAAAGAGTTTAAACACTGTAAACGCTGCATGTGATGAGGTACTTTAATATACAAGTTCACACTGCTTGTAATCCTTATTTATTTTAATTTAACTTGTACAATCATATTTCTGGTATTAGGTCCGGAATTCTGTTAAATTGAAGGAGATCATGAAAAGAATTTTGTATTTGGGAAATACATTAAATCAAGGAACTGCTAGAGGTAAGAACGTCAATGTTGAATGCTACATGTATCATACATATCTAAATTCTTAACAGCTGAATTGATTTTATGTAATTTCTGTTGGATAATTCCGGATGGTTTGAATCTTCAGCAGCAAGCTACAGCTGTATTTTGACAGCAAGCTACAGCTGCTGATTTGGGTTTATTTTTGATTGATTTGAGTCTTTATTACATTCCATAAGATAGGAGTTTTATTTTGGTCAGTAGTTTATTTCCATGTCCTGCTTTTATTATAAATAGAGATAGGTGCTTTGGTATTCTTGTATTAGTTTTTCCCTTCCTGTCTTCCATAATAAAGACTAATCTGTGCTGACCACTTCAGCATTTTTCTAGCTATTTTCTGCTAAACTCTTGTGCCAATTATACTCGATAATTGGTATCAGAGCCGTCGATTAAAACCTGTCCAAGAGGCCAGTCTATTGCCTATCAAAGAATCCTACTGCTGCAACGATTTTTCCAAGTCAAACAGCAGCATTCTCGGTTGTTTTCTGTTCAGCCTTATTATTCCTTTCAGTTTAAAGACCCAGTTCTGTTTAATGGCTGCTGTCACACCCAATAATCAGGCTGTTGTTCCAGTTAGAGAAGGGAGTTCAATATCATACCAGTGTCCGTTACTTACTGCAACGAATTACACATCTTGGGCAATCAAGATGGAATCAATCATGGATGCCCATGGAATTTGGGATGCCATCGAATCATCTGATGAAGCTGCTATGGATGCCAAGATTGGAAAGAAAGCAAAGGCTTTCATCTTCCAGGCGTTGCCGGAAGATATTCTATTGCAAGTAGCGGGACACAAGACTGCTAAGGAGGTATGGGATGCTCTCAAGACGCGGTATCTTGGAGCTGACCGGGTGCAACAAGCTAGAATTTCAACTCTAAACCGAGAGTTTGAATTGTTGAGCATGAAGGAGACAGACAACATTGATGACTTTGCAGGAAAGATTGGGGAGATTGTGTCCAAGTTTCGAACACTTGGCTCTACATTGGATGAGAAAGCCAAGGTAAAGAAGCTGTTGAACTCTGCACCAACTAGGTTCCTACCAATCGTTGCTACGATTGAACAGTATTCGGACCTAAACAAGATGCCTTTTGAAGAGTTGGTCGGGCGTCTCAAGGCATACGAAGAAAGGCTCAAGCCAGCTGAACCAATTAAAGTCTCGGCAGGTCAATTGTTGTTAACAAAATCAGAATGGCAGATTCGACAAAAACAGGAGTCAAGACAAGCTGGCAGGAGTAGAGGGAACAACCGTGGCCGAGGGAGAAGACACTTCACGAACAATGATCATATGGCTGAACAGGCAGATCAAAGAAGCAGAGAAACTAATCAAGAAGATCAGACGGAGAGACGAGACAGAAGGTATCTAAGGTGTTACAATTGTGACAAAATTGGCCATTTTTCGGCCGAGTGTCAAGCCCCTAGCAAAAGTGAGAATGAAGCTAATTTTATCATAGAAGATGATGAACCCACATTGCTTATGGCGAAAGCAGAAGCTGTGATGCTGAATGAAAAGAAAGTGCTTCCTAAGGTGTATGCATACTATGAGTGTGAAGATGGAATGTGGTTTTTAGACAACGGTGCAAGCAACCACATGACCGGGCATAGAAACTATTTTTCTAAACTGGATGGAAAAGTAACAGGTCATGTAAAATTTGGAGATGGCTCTACTGTCGAAATCAAAGGTAAAGGATGTGTAACCGTGAAATGCAAGAACGGTGAGAAAAGAGTATTTTCTGATGTGTTCTATATACCCGAATTGCACAATAATATAATGAGTTTAGGGCAATTGGATGAGCAAGGGTGCAAGGTAACTTTGGGAGATGGAACCCTGAAGTTATATGATCAAACTGACAACCTATTGATGAAGATTCAAAGAAGTAAAAACAGATTGTATACTATCAAACTTCAAGTATGTTTACTATCTGAAGCAAACAACTCAAAAGCTGAGAATGAACCAGTGAACTTCATTGATCAGCAACATAACACATCAGAACCTAATGTGATGATAAACTCAGCTTCTGAACCCACAAAATCAGAGCTGAATATTAGGCCAGTTGTGAAAAACAGCAATCCAATACATGTTGAGGTGAACACAGAAACGTATGACAGCCCAGTTCAGGTTGAGAAAGCCCAAACAATCCTATTTGGGAGCCCAGAAATCAAAAAGGAAAGCCCAAGAAGCCTGATTGAAGGAAGTGTTCAAGATAAGAAAATGGAAACAAGTGAAGCACCAAAGCAAGACATGGATGGATTAAATGCTCAGTTTCGAGAACCTATCAAACAGGTATGTTTCAAACAATTGAAGCGGAAGAACAAAAAGAAGAGAGGAATGCGAAAGATCGGAATTAAGGGGGTGAAAGTTGGATAATTCCGGATGGTTTGAATCTTCAGCAGCAAGCTACAGCTGTATTTTGACAGCAAGCTACAGCTGCTGATTTGGGTTTATTTTTGATTGATTTGAGTCTTTATTACATTCCATAAGATAGGAGTTTTATTTTGGTCAGTAGTTTATTTCCATGTCCTGCTTTTATTATAAATAGAGATAGGTGCTTTGGTATTCTTGTATTAGTTTTTCCCTTCCTGTCTTCCATAATAAAGACTAATCTGTGCTGACCACTTCAGCATTTTTCTAGCTATTTTCTGCTAAACTCTTGTGCCAATTATACTCGATAATTTCACTTTTGGTTCTACTATACAATTTGCAGGTTCTGCAGTTGGTTTCAAGTTGGACAGCCTTTTGAAACTTACAGATACGCGGGCTTCTGACAGCAAAATGACTTTAATGCATTATCTCTGCAAGGTACATATTTCATATGCATAAGTATTGCCATTTAAACAGCTTAAATTCCTGAGAAATAATTCTGTCTAGTATCATTTTACAGGTTCTTGCCTCTAAGTCACCAGCCCTTTTAGATTTTCATGTGGATCTTGTTAGCCTCGAGTTAGCAACTAAGGTTCATATTCCCTTTTATTCTTGAATTTTAATCACTGTTTATTGTTGGTAAAGAACACGATGAACAAAAGGCTCAAACTGCAGATACAATTGAAGTCATTAGCAGAAGAAATGCAAGCCATTATAAAGGGACTTGAAAAAGTTACACAAGAACTAGATGCATCTGCAAATGATGGCCCTGTATCTGAAGTTTTCCATAAGGTATACAAGTTCTCTCTCAATTTCCTCAAAAAACATCTCTTTTGCATGACACGTTTCAGACCTATAAATGCTGTAAAAAATCATTCTCTTAGTTTCTCATTGTGCCTAATAATACTCTTTCTTGAACTGTTAAGACCTTAAGCGAATTCATTGGCTTTGCGGAGTCAGAAGTGGAGTCTGTAAAGTATTTGTATTCTGTGGCAGTAAGAACCCTTTTTATTAATCTTCCGATTTTACCATCTTCCCTTTTCTTTTCTTTAACTTTACCTTTGGGTTATTCTGTAATTTCCTATGTATTTATTACAGGGTAGAAATGCTGACGCATTGGCCCTATATTTCGGCGAAGATCCTGCTCGTTGCCCTTTTGAACAAGGTTAACATATAAACTATAAAACACTTGGTATTTTCTTATATAATTTTATATCAAAAAAGTAAAAAAAAGGATGACATGGATATTATTTATGTTATGCAGTTACTCAGACCCTTTTAAACTTTGTGAGGCTTTTTCGAAAAGCTCATGAAGAAAACTGTAAACAGGCTGAATTAGAAAAAAAGAAAGCTCAAAAAGAGGTTGAAATGGAGAAAGCAAAGGGTATTAATTTAACAAACAAAGGCGGAAAATAAGCCACACGGGATTTACCCTTCATATGATCCGGTCAGTCGGGTCAAGTCAATGCAAGCAAGCCCAATGCTAGCCACAGCCACAAGTGAAGTGAACCAGATCAAATGCCTGTGACTGCATGCACCAAGTTTAGACTGCAAACAGCTCTGTTGTAAATACGTACACAGAGCAATATGCACATGTTCTCAGGGAGATCTGAAATTGATGTGACCTTAAATCCTAAATTGAGTTGACCACATCAGATGAGAGCTTGACCCTTAAAATAATGGGCTCAACCATAGGGAGTATGAACCAGTAACAGTGTAGAGTACAGTGATTGACCATGCGTATATATATTTCTAACCACATAAACTAACATCGATATTTGGATAATTCATTAGAAGGAATTTGGTCATCTTAAGAGTTTTAGAATAGAAACTGACCATTAAATTGTTGTATATAAAAGTAGGTTGACGATAGATAGCCTTCTGTTGGTGTAATGTTGTAACAAAAGTGTGCAAATTTAGACACATTTTGTTGATTTTAAAATGGGGAATTTGGTAACATTAGTTTTGGTGGTTGCGTTTGTGTTAATGTGTTCTGTTTATTTTCTATGTTTTTTAAGGTAGTTCCAATGGCTAAGCGTTGCTGTTATATGCTGCTAATTGTTTGCTGATCTCGAAACTATTTGTGAAATTTAGTTGAAATGTTAATTCTTATTACATGGATAGTCATACTGTATACTGACGGATCACAAACTTGATCGTTGAAGTAAATGTATGTTATTATTTAAGGCATCACTTGTTGGGATGAAATTGTTCTCCAAAAAGCAAAATTAGTTGTGTTATTGTTATAGCATTAGCCATAGTATTTATTAAAAATAATTACGTAACAAAGAATAGTATTAGAGGGACACCGTGCTTATTTCTCATCACCGTTGATGCCTCGTGTTCTTTCCTTTTCGAAACAGAGGCATAAACGAGTATTTTTAGACTTGTTAATCGGCCTGCGGCACTCTCACCCCAAAACGTTGCAATAGGCAACCGGCTCACAGTTCTAAGCCAGGTCAAGGGGTGGGGTTCGAACTGTTATCTATGCCTCACAATCATGTTACGCTTGTATCCTGATTGGCATTCCCCGATAATCGCCGTGGGCTGGCCATCAAATAAGAAGAGCGAGGTTGTATGACTTCGTGCATTTGCTTGCTCTAATTGTACACATTCAAAGAAGGGGCAGGCTAGACAAGCAAACCATCCAAGTTTATTGTGCTTACCCCAAAGGAGGATCAAACCTAGGTCTCTTTTAAACTTTTTGATCTGTGGATTGGTTCATTTCATAAAATTAGTATTTTAAATGATGCATGTAATCATGTCATGTTTTCACATAATGATATCATCATACAATATGAAAACCTCATAAAGTAGTCAAGCAAGAACATGAAAACACGTACACACATGCTTTTCTCTCTCTCTCTCTCTCTCTATATATATATATACATATATATATACATACATATATATATATATATAGGAGAAGGATCAAACGAAAATCATATTTATAATTGAAAACCGTGAAAACCACCATTACCCAATCACATAATTTATAATTGATTTAACTTTTTAGTTGTTTAAAGTATATTTGAGTAAAATTCAACCTTATTTTTTAAGTTCATTATATATTTTTTAATTCAAACTCCTAAGAACAACGATGATGACAAAACGACTTACATATACGTAACTTGTATAAGTTAAATATACGTAACTCTTAGTATACATTGTAACACGTACTTACATATATGTAACCCCTGGTTTTCATGGTTTTCATTTATAACATGGTTTTCAATGGATCCGTCCCCTATATATATATATATATATATATATATATATATATATATATATATATATATATATATATATATATATATATATATATATATATATATATATATATATATATATATATATAGGCCGGTTACTATACAAAGTGTAATTTTCGTACGAAGTCACCAGAGTGTGACACGTGTTTTTTAGCAGAGGGGTAGTTTCGTCCGCGCTACAATTACGCATAAAAGTTACATAATTACGCAAGTTATATTAATAATTATGCAAGTTATATCTATTATTACGCAAAGAAAAATTACTCAGTTATAAAAAATAATCACGCAAGTTATATTGATAATTACACAAGTTATGCTGATAATTACGCAGTGAATAATCACGCAAATTATACGCATAGTACATAGACGTTTTCTTAAAAAAATATTGTTTCTTAAAAAAAAAAGTATAGCAATTCTATACTCATATTAAAAAGGATAAAATGTTTGTTTTTATGGTGCATTTTTTAAAAAAAAAGAATGCCATATGAAAAGTTATACGTGTTTAAAAAAACGTGAGAAAGTTAAAAAAAGTCAACAATTGTAAGCTATTACCGATTTTACCCCTCCAGGAACATTTATTACGTGATTATTCATTATTAAATCTGAACTATTATCTCTTAGATCAATGGTACTTGTTGCTTCGTACTCTTCGCACGAAAACAATACTTTGTACCATAAACTTTCTCTCTCTATATATATATAATATACACACACATATACATACATGCACATACTTATACATATGCATGCATAATATAAATATTTGAATAAATAATTATGGAGAAGCTAGCTAGAGTAACGTAGAAAAACAAACATCCATTATTGATTTAACACGCAATGGAAAAGGACTTGCAACTATCAAAGACATAGTAGTGGTCACCATCTTTAAATTTTAACATCAACGCCTGGTACGTAATTGTAAAGGTAGTAGAGTCATGTGCACTTTAAATTGGTTTTATTTAGTTTTCCAAGCCTTTTAAATAGATAACCTAAAAAGTTAACTTTCCTTTTTTCAGATTTGTAATCATCTTTAGTGATTTTTATCATCTTGACGTAATCTAAACTTTGTTTTCGCATTTGAAATTTAGTCTTTTTTGGGTAATTCACACTAGGGTCCCCTACCATTGATATTTTTTTTATAATGGTAACTTATGCACTCATATAATCTCATTCGTAGATCATCACGAGACTTAGAATCTCTAATCTCTAAAATAGACGCATCATTTAATGTAGAGGAATTGTAATAAGATGATCGATAACTTGAAAAACTTGAGAGTCGCAAGTTCGTTTTCAGATTGAAATTATTTGGGTTCACACCAAATATTCAATCGGATAAAACTCAAGTTCAGAAATCAAAATATGAATTTGTGTGTGTGTCAAGATCGTGAACCAAAAGATAAGAAGAAAAGATGGTGACCAATTGTTGTACAAATTCAAAATATTACAGGGATAGGTAACTGCCTTTGACAGTTTTTACATACAAATTTTACTATTTTAACCCCCCGAGTTTCACATGTGAAATTTCGGAAAAATCAATTTTTCATGCATTTTTAGTAAAGCAATATTTACCAAAATAAAAAATTTCCAAGCTGACCTGGCTCGACCCCAGCCAGAGGCTCTGCCCCTTGCACCTCGCTAGGGGCTGCCGCCCCTTGGACCCCGCTACCAGAGGCGCTGCCCCCGGACCCCCGCCAAGAGGGCTTTGCCCCCTTGGAACCCCCATTAGTTACGAGGTATTCTATACCGAATATCATAATAAACTCACACACAAGCGTGCACTACGCACCTACTGACTTGTTTGATGTATATTATGAACACATTGGTCATTCGTCAATCCAATTACACTAAAATATCTAACATTTAATACACCAAGATATCATTGGACAAAATGACTTTTGGTCCCCTACCATTGATATCGGACCAACTTTTGAACAAATAGGACCGAAACCAAAATTTAGCATGAAAAGTAACCGAAATGGTGTTTTGAAGATGTCGGAGGTACATCTTGATTCAAGAATGCTTCTTTCTAATCTGCATTGCACTCCCACTACTCTAATCATGTGATTTTAACTTTTTAGGGTAATGTGAAATTGCTTGTAAAATGGAAAGAAATGAGATTACACTCCTAATTTGTTCCCTATAGTTACCTTTTGATATTACCTTTTGTCTAGCTTAGTTACCTTTTGTCCAGAGTTAAGATAAGTATTTGATATTTGATAATAGTAATAATAACTGATTCAAAACAAGAAAATTGAAAAAGGAATACGTTTAATTATATATTGGAAAAGGAATATGTTTATAATTAAAATTTGAAATTTAAGTAATATGAAGAAAAGTCACAACTACCTTTTACTCGAACTCCTATTAAAAAAACATAACAATGATCAGGTAAACATGGTTTTTGGATAGTGACCTAATTATTGGTGCTTGTTTGCTAAGTTATACCCAACCAACTTCATTACCTCCTTCATTAGTCAACCGTTGACCGCACCCTATTTAAATGTCTATTGTAAATTTAGATGTATCAAAATATCAAACATGACCAATAACACTGCTACGAATGAGATTATATTAGTTACGTTTGATTTTGAATTTAAAAACAAAAAATCTCCTACTACAAACTAAGAACCAAAAATTGAGCCCAACAAATAGGCCAGGTTGGAACGAACGGGATCCGTTGACCACTAATCACTAACGTTCGTTGTTTCTTGTTATAAAATCTAAACTTGTGATGACCCCGACAAATAAGTTCCGGTTTCTTCACTGCAAGTATGTATCTAAATAGATAACGTTGTAGATTCGAACGTAGAACTTATAATACTGAATTCAATCAATCGTGTTATAACAAGGTGTACAGTGCTTTATATCCATTTCAAAACTATTTACCACATGAATCTAATCCAGAGGAGAGTTTATCAATTCATTCTCACCCTGTGATTTCACTCCAAATCCTCAATCACAAAACAAAAGAAACATAATTCAAGAAAGATCTTTTGCTAAAAAGTTCACCAATTCAACATCATCTTCTTTGATCCTACCTTCTTCTTCATCAACAGTATTCCGATCATAATCGATTTTGCAGCTGTTGAAGAACACACACCCGATTATGGTGTCGATTATGACGAGAACAGAGTGCAAATACGCAATGAATAATCCCTCTAACACCATGGTTGAAGTGGGTGTATTCATCCCAGAATCGGAATAAGCTTTGATTACCCTGAACCGGAAAAGGAATTCGATTCCGGCGAATGCAATGTTCACCGGAAGCGATAACAACAGTGCGATTGACGTTCTCCCTCTGATCATCACACAAGCTTTGAGAACGGAGATGACCCCACCGCTCAATTCCATTCCCGAGAGGATCAAGGCCATGTTGCATATGATCAATGCGTTTGTAATGACGACGGAATACACGATTCCACCGGCTACAGTGAAGAACAGAGAGGGGAGATTGAGGTTCTCTAAGCAGTTGAAAGCTATAAAAAGTACCCAAAAGCAAGTGGCGTTCGCTGAGAGGATTATTAACGTGTTCCAAATCTGTGTTTGAAAGATGGAACCGAGGACTCCGGCGACGGAATTGAAGATTCCGATTCCGGCGACTGAAGATGGTGGTTTGTTATGGGCGTTAAACGATCGGATTACGAATGCTTTTGCTACTAGAAGAAAGGAGAGCGAAAAGGGTATCACTAGAATCAACGATGAGATTGTTTGGGAGAGTTTGAGGCTGAGAACGGAGAAGAATTCCGATCCCGGCGGGAATCCGGCGGAATGGAAAAGTGATCGGAGACGGGAAACGGGGAGGAGGGAGGAGGAGATGAGAGTGGAGGCGGAGAATGGGAAGGCTAAAATGGCAGCAGTTGTGAAGTAGTGGTAGTGGCGGAGGAAGGTGTGGATTGAAGTTCTGATGATTTTGACGGTGGTGGCCATCGGAATTGCAGAGAACTCCGGCGATGGTGATTCCGGAGAAGAAGGATGTGAAGGGGTGGATTTGATGTGGAGGATGTTTGGTGCATTAGATGAATAGATGGGTCACCAACTAAAAGCTAACTAATCCTATACATGGAGTCGTTTGTCCTAAATTCTATCATACTCAATTTTTGTTTTTGTTCTTTATTTTTTTATTTTTTTCAAAACACTAGTCAAAAAAAAAAAAAAAAATTCTCAAAATGTTACTTTTTTTGTTTTTTTCTCAAAATGTTCCTTGCTGACAAGAAGTCAGCGCCTACTATGACAAGACGACGCTGCCTCCCCACCAAATCAATCAATTACTGACACGTGTCGAATATAGCCGCAGCCTAAAGGCTTTGGTAGACAACGCCTGCACACGTGTATAGGCCACGGCGCTTGTATAACACTCTTGTCACGGTCGTCGCGGCCCGTACCAACTTAGCAGACGATCGTAGCCTATACACATGCGCAGACGTTGTCTACCAAGGCCTTCAGGTAGCGACTACATTCGACACGTGTCAGTTATTGATTGGTTCATGGGGAGGCGGCAGCGCCCTGTCTTAGGAGGTGTCAACGCCTTGTCATCATAAGACATTTTTAGAAAGTTTGTAAAAAGGGACCTTTTGAGAAAAAAAACAAATAAAATGGTTATTTCGGGAACTTTCCTTTAAAAAGATCGTATAAACACTTTGCTTTTTTCAGTTAATCATTATTTAAAACAATTTGTAATCTACTATTATTAATCAATTGTAAGATTTAAAAATTTAAAATATTGAGTAGAAGAAAGACATTTTACTATAAAAAATCCTCTTAAAATTTCAACGTGTTTTCTTGTAATATATAATTAAATAATAATAAAATATACAGGGAAATATCAATAGATAATATATTGTTATTGTGAGATGAATATAGACTTTAGTTGCAAGGATTTAAAATAATTATGACATTTCTGTAAGAGTATTATTGTATACAATTATATAATAATTTAAAAAGTAGCGTGAGTTGGGTTGCTTGGTGATGCAAAGGAGGAGGTTGATGTGGGGCTTTTGTTATAGGTTTGGGTGGCGTAGAATGGACTCATATTATTTAGGAGTCGCACCTCTTCATCATTACATTATTAACAATTAAAAGTAAATTTTGCATTAATTACTACTAGTGTCACATTCTACTTTTCTTTCTTTTCATTTATTATTTTGTTACATTTCAAATATTTTATTACTTAAAATTAAAAGTAAAAGTTACATTGATTTCTACTAGTATCACAATCTACTTTTCTTTCCTTTCTTAAGTTATTGTTATATTTCAAATACTTATAATGTGCCTAACGTATTGACAAATTATTACCTTAAACACATAAAAATGTAATTACATGATATCACCTGACACCTGATAATAAATGAAAATCACGAAGAGTCACAGAACTAAGTGTTTCATGCATAGGGACAAAGACCACAACTAATATAACTTATGAACAATGAAAAATATACAAAGTGTATTATAGTAGTGGGTTTTGTTCGCTTATTACGACAGCTTGGTTTTATATAAAACATATGTTGAAATGTAGGTAGTATTAAAAAAGTTGCAATAGCATAGTTGGAACTAAAAAAACATTGTTATTTTGTAAAAAAATATAAAATATATTATGTTTGACATGTGAGTTTGGCCTCGCATTGCGGGAGTTCATTTTTGTATAAAATTTATACGGGAACTTTAGTAGAAACACTCACATCACAACGATATATTTGAACTTCAGTAAATTACCACATCGTTGTATGAAAAAAATTCAAAATATACTATACTTGACCCGAATCGATTCGAGCATAATTTATATCAAAACGTAGATAAAAATAAGTATGTCAGATCACTGCATAATAATTTAAAAATGCAAGAAAAAACAAAATATGTTCAAAAGTAATTATAAAAATAAATGTTTAAAATTAATCAATGTGTTGTTTCATGATGTTATATATCTGAGCTTGGACATTAATTTACTGTTAATGAACAATGAAATTGCGAGGACCGTCGACATTGCACTGTGTTTGTAATATGATGTCCAACTCTTTACTGACTTTGATCTTGTGTTTTATTGAAACCGGTGATTGCATCACAAAAAATTGATGTAAGGGTTTAAATCGTTACGTGTACGTTGATACATGGAATTTACGACTAGAATTTTATTGTTTAAAAAAGTAGTCTTTGTTTTAGAAAAAGAAACTATTTTTTAATTATTTATAGCAACAAATTTATTGTATCTTGTTCCTAAATTACATCATGCTTGGTTTTGAACTCATGACCTCCACCTCCACTAAAGGTAAACCTCTACTAAATTAGCTAGTTTAACGTTGTCAAAAACTATTTTTTAAGTAGGGGATGATGAATAGATCTTGAACAAGTGGCATAACCATGTATAGATAGGTATTTATTTGACAAAAGGGAAAAGTTGTTATTGTGGCTCAACTACTATGTAAATCTTTGTTACGTCATGTTTTGTATTTATATCTTTAGTTAAATCACTAATATTTACTTATTATTTGTACTATATTATAATGCACGAACGAAGGATTCCGGTCAAAGTTAAGAGATTTGTAAATTTTAAACACAAGGTACAACCCAAAAAATCAATTTCATAAGGGTATATATGTCTTTCTAGCGCTACTACAAAAGTGGAACTTTAAACTTATTTACACTTAGACCCTTGTATCTTTAATTATATACAATTTTTTTCATGTTTGTTACAATATGCTTAAAAGAAGGAATTCAGTTTTTTAAATATAAAACTAACTAGAGACGAGTACCATAATAAAAAGTGTTGCACGGGCCGCATCGCACGGGCACGTTTCTAGTATTATTAACTTTGGATATTACATTAAAAATATATGGCGCAAAAGCCCAATTGATTATATTTATACATAATTGATTAGTTCAGCTTGACCAAGCTGCGATGTTGGAGTGTTGGACAGTAATGGGCTGAAATTTGTGTACATAATTGAGCCTTGGGTCTATAACAGCCCACATCATATCTTTTTCACATGAGCCTTTTAGTTTAAGGCCCACATCTCAGTATTTAAAGGGAAATTTGGCCAATCATTTAAGTTTTCATGGAGTTAGTGGTCATTCGACAAGTGTTAGCTCTATCTCTCACTGTCAAGCTGGATTAGAGTCAATAAATGCAGAAAACAACTCAACATCTGAAGAAGACAAACCAAAAGATTGGATCTTTGTTTCAAGATTTTGGATCTTAAAAAACAATATGAATACCCCTTTACCACACCTTGAGGCTTGATCATCATTTATAAGGATATAAGGGCGTATCTGGTGAAGAACTTAGCTCCCTTTTTAAGATAAGGCTAGGGAGGAATCAGATCGTTTCGTGATCTAATGTACGCACCCTTATCGTGCATTTTGTGATGAAGGCTATTTCACACGACTTAAACCAATTTCTTTACTGTCTCAAAATATTAAACTTACACGGTTACTTCAAGGTTTACCCTCTATCATTATTTATAAGGATACTAACATCGTTGTTGTTATTCCAAAAATAATGATGCTTACACAATTTTTGTCAATCACCTAGAATGAGGGCTCGTACATCAGGTGCACCACCTAGCTTCACGGAAACTCATAAATTGTGATAAAACCCCAAGAGTTAAATCAAAACCATAACCTTTTAAAGGTCCTAAGCTTTATCTCTTATCCTCCATATGACCATATCATTGTACCAAACGGTCAATGGTAATGCTTTCACAATTACCTTGCACTAAATCACAGTACAAAGAATTCATAGAGACAAACACTTCCAGTTCCATATTAAGACAAACACACGTCTAACTTTTTATCATTTGTAGCAGTCTGGAATCCGGATGGTTTCTTGAATAAAGTATTTATCAATAAAAGCAACAATACATTATATCTATCCAAGAGATTGATGATTCAAATCTATATGATATATATATATAGAGATGGTTGATATAAGTAGTTTATGAGATCTCAAAAAATAATATAAAAACAAATACAGTAATTTTTATTTTACTTAATTTCTCATATCAGTTTACTTTTTTTATTGCTTTTGGTTTATAGTTTTCAAATTTTCATATCAAAATCCATTTTGCATGTTACACTAGGATCAACTGCCTTATTAAAACTATCTGCTAAATCATGTTATCCCATTTAGCGTTTCAGTCAAATTCGATCGAAGAAGATCCTGTTCACGCTCTCACAACATGACTAGATCGATAAAAAAAAAAACTTGTGTGACATGTAGCACGACAAACTAACATCATATCCGCCCACAACTGGCATGAATACCTTTGATTCGTATAATAATGGTAAAAAAAGAGTGTAATAAAAAACTGATCAGATCTGGATCTTGTAATTATGAAAGAGATTCTGGTATTTAGATCATGATTTGTATCAAATTCTCAGATCACCAGCAGACCCACATCAACCCGTCGTTATACCTTGTGTACCAGCTGTTCGTTTAAATGTCTAACCGATAAAAACGTGACCATATCCAGTTATTTCATGACAGTTTCAAAAGCTGGAATGATAGCAACTTCTGATCTACTTTCAACAATCAACATCCAATGCAACAGTATATAAAACAGAAGTAATCAATATAAAGATTTCTGATAATACCAACACAAATGCATATGATTTAAGAGTTGATGATTGGATTACTCCCAACTATTGAAGCTTTCATAGTAAAGTTTAACAAAAGAATTCTACATTGTTTTGAACCAAATCAAATACAAGTGGTAATAAATTAAACTATAACTTGTTTAAAACTCAAAAACCCATGCAGATTATCACCTCAGGACAATGATGATGGCTCAGTTGCTAGTCTCTTTGGCCGAATGCCGAATATCAAACTGATCTACATACTGCAATGGAGTTGCAGTTTCATTTCTGATCCTTTTGATCTTAGGACTCAAAAGCCCCCGGTGCCTGAATCCATACAACTTCAACACTTGATTATCAGCAAAATTAAACGCTCGTTCCATGCTACTCAAACACCTCTGAACCGGATAATCCCCATAACTTCCACAAGGCTTGCAGCCCACAAAATGTGTCACAAAAGGCCATCTTTCATCACCCAAACCCGGGTGGTATTTCTCCATCATTTCTTCATATCTATCCACCAAACCAGCCCAATACCCATGAAGAAAGTAAGAATTTTCAATAAAAACCTTATTCATCCACTCCTTTTTGGTAATCAACAAGTAGATTAAAGCCGATTGATCATCAGCTTCGAAAGCAGGCCTTCCTTTCAAATTAGCTGTCAAAATCTTGCCTGCTTCTTCACGAACAGGCCCTTTCGGCCCCATTGGCGCCCAATCATCAAGCAAATCCAAAGACCACTGGCAGTTTCTAAACAAAAAGCTACCAGTGTTCAAAGCAATCCAAGATTTCTGATTAAACAACAAATCTGGATACCCATGAATAATCAAGTTATGATCTTTATACTTAGATAATGGAAGCTCAAAAACCATATCAGTAAACAATGCATCACTATCCATCCACCAAATCCATTCGACTTCAGGATGCGACAACATCAGCCTACGAATCAACGGCAATTTCGCCCAATAACCCGACAATTCTTTATCCAAATGAGCCATATTATACACAATTTCAATCCCATGAATCCTACAGTAATCAATCTTGTTCTTGATTGATTTCAACAGATAATGATCACCAATAGCATTGTCACAAGGGTTTGGTGGAGACCCAGTAACAAGCAAGATTCGAGCTTTACCATTCACAACATTGGGGAAATCTTGATTTCTACTCAGCCACAAACTTCGTTCTTCATCCCAATTCGAGATCTTTGCACCAAGAGTATAAGTATCATTAAGATTGATAGTGGGTTGATTCTGATTATCCTCGGGATCATCCGGATCCTTATCGGATCGGATCTCAGCCAGGATCCGATTCGTTTCTTCAATAATCGCTTGAGTCTCTAGGTCATTATCAGAAGAAATGGAGCCGAAGCCGATGGTACCACGAAGAACAAGAATCGTAACCAAACCACAGAGGATTGTGATCTTGATGTTGTTGAGGGTTTTGTGGATCTGGCGGTTGCCGGCGCCGCCGCGGAGGAGGGAGCGGCCGCCGCGGGAGCCGCCGTTGGCGGTGGCGGAGGTTGGTAGAGTTGCAGAGCCTCTCTTTTGAGCTCCTTCTTGACCCATGTTTCGAAAAGAAACAAGATTTGTTGGTGTTTGAGTGATGTTTGTGCGAACCCTAAAAGGGGTTTTGGAGATCGAGATGTTTGGGGTGGGTTTATGAATCAAAAGATGAGTGATTGGATAGTGGAAGAGATTGAATCTTCCATAATGAAGATGTTGATTAATAATAATAATTTAGAACGTGGGTGAGAGTAATAAGATGTTTAGATGCAAGAGAAGCACCGACTGTTGTGGGTGTCAGTGCGTGTAGATATTTGAGATTGAAGTATAGTTGATCTATCAATATTTGAATGCATCTTATATAATAACGTTTGTTAAGCGACATTATTAATGGTAAAATATCTTGTTTTCTATGTTTTAATAACTGGATCGGAAGTGAACTGGACGTTTTACTAGTACGTTGGTCGGATCTGTTCGATCGAATACGAGAACCGAATAAAATTATAGTTATATCAATGGATATACATATATAAAATACGAAAATTGTAAAAATAAATACTTGTTTAAATTTTATAAGTATAGATGTTTGGCTAAATACATCACTTGCAAATTAAATTTACATTAAGTAAACGGGCTTTTTAATTATTGTAAATAACAGTATACTTAATGAAAAACGTTCATTTAAATTGTGTGAGTGGAGTATGAATTTAGATTTGTTTTAGGAATATTGATTGGTAATTTGCAGCTTTTTGGGAGTGGATATGTTTTGTTAGGATAAACGCGTAAAAGTATCATGTTTTGCAGCTCGTTGTGTAACCAAACTGGTGTTTGACTATGAGGTTCTTGACAGTTGTCAGTTTGAGTATGAATGGCTTTAATTAGTTAAATATATAATAACGCGGTACATGAATTACAATCGGATACGTCAATTATATGCGTACAAAAAGTTTTGAAGCTATTGAAAATGCAAAACCTCAATAATCTTGTGGGAATGTTGACTCTTTATACATGCATATACAGTCACAACGAAAATAAATTTAAGGTCGCAAAAGAACCGAACGAACACGAACGAACACGAACAAACATGAACAAGGTCTTGTTCGTGTTCGCTCATTAAGAAATAAAATTATTCATGAACTGTTTACAAACACTTACCGAACAGGTTTCCTTGTTCGTGTTCGTTCATTGCGGAAATAAACATGTTCATGAACTGCTCACGAATACTTACCGAACACTTACCGAACGAAAATAAACACAAACAAGATCAAATGAAAACAAACAAATGTTTATGAACATGAAGAACATAAAGAAGTCTATGAACAAACGAATACAAATGATCACATACTTATTTTAGAATAAAGTCAACATTTTCATCATAAAATTTAACAAAAATAAATAAACACGTAACATATATATCCAAAAAACACTTGGCACAGTTGTCATAAAATAACTAATACAAAAAATAAGAACATAATCGAACACATTAACGAAAATAAACGAACACATTATCGAACGTTTATAAACGGACATTAACGAATATAAACGAACACATCATTAACGAACATAAATGAACACATTATCGAACGTTCACGAACATAAATGAACGAGCACGAATTATGTTCATGTTTGTTCGTTTAACAAAACGAACAAAATTTTCTTGTTTGTGTTCGTTCATTTACTAAACAAACGAATATAAACGAACTTCTCGCCGAACAGTTCACGAACTGTTCGCTTAACGTTCAATTCGTTTGCCTCCCTAGGTGTAATATTTTAACAGGGTAGATGAAAGTTATAAAATTATTAAAGGTCACCTAATTAAATTTTCTTATACTAATTTGAATAAAAGATATATAATAATTTCTTTTAGGTTTTAAAGTTTTCAAGAAATTTTATATAAATATATAATAATTTATTTTAGGTTTTAAAGTTTTCAGATTTTTTATTTATATAAAGTAATTGTTTTCTCGGAAATTTTAAGTTATTTTTGTCATTATTTTTTTTTAAATTATTTGATATAAGTTTTAGAGAATGGATATCTTTCCCTACGAAATATCTTCACTCGTGTAGCTACTTCGCGTGTTGCATCTCAAATTTTATTACACGGAAACCAAGAAATTAAATTTATATCAAAATATACAAAGGCACAACGCAAACGGTATACGATGTGGTGCGGTATGGTGGTTCAAATTGTGGTTGTGTCAATGTGGGAATGACGATTGTTGGATTAATTTTGTCAATGTCGAATAGTTAGAGGGTCAGTTTAGTTATATGTTTTTATTGATTTATTTACTTAGTTTGATTTGGTAAATTACTTAGTTGATTGTGTCTTGATTTGGTTTCCTAATTTAAGTCTAACTAAGTTAACTTTATTTGCAAGTTGTTTTAGTGTAAATAAAGCACATTGGTGTCATTGTAATTATGTGTCTGATTTTCTAATTAATAAGTCGATCTTTATAAAGAGCCTTGGTATAAATAAAGAACATTAGTAACTCAAATATTCTACATATGTGATGCTTATGTTCTGATTGTTTCTTGTATGGTTCACCCCAGTTTGGTTATTTTTTTCTCCTTAAGGTTACCTTTGATGAATTTAAACCATGACCACTCCTCATTAGTGTTGATATAATAGACTAAGCTTATATTATTATAATTATTATTATTTGTGTAACATTGCAGTTATGTGTGTTAGGGGTCAAACTAGTTAGTATGGGTCGGATTAAAACAGGCACTTACATTGGTTAAATAACAGCCCCTCCATGAAGGGGTGCAATGGTTAAAATATACCAGGGGATAGGCATACATATGTAGGTCTTCTATCTAAACATATGATGCTAATGGGTATGTGTAGATTATCAAAAGAATTTATGCCTTATTTTCGTTTCCTGCACTTATGTAAGAAAGCAAACTGTTTGCAAATTAACATCTTTCACTCATCCATCTATCGCAAATCAGATTGAATACCCGACAACAGTTAGAGCATCTAGGACACTTGACATGTGACTGAAACAGATCTTGTAACCGAGAAACACGACATACTAAGACTAAAGTTTGACCAAACATCAAATGTGTGTGTATGCAAACACAAAATATGATTACTTGCAATAGCAAGTGAAATCCTTGCTACATTGTATGAATAATCAACTTCTTCGCAACTAAACGAAAATGTAGCAATGAATAATCATTGCTACATTTTCGTTTCCTGCACTTATGTAAGAAAGCAAACTGTTTGCAAATTAACATCTTTCACTCATCCATCTATCGCAAATCAGATTGAATACCCGACAACAGTTAGAGCGTCTAGGACACTTGACATGTGACTGAAACAGATCTTGTAACCGAGAAACACGACATACTAAGACTAAAGTTTGACCAAACATCAAATGTGTGTGTATGCAAACACAAAATATGATTACTTGCAATAGCAAGTGAAATCCTTGCTACATTGTATGAATAATCAACTTCTTCGCAACTAAACGGATGCCAACATTTTGTTGATAGTTGTATGGATCTAAGGAGAAGTAAGCATCCACCAACGAACCTGGATGGAACAACGAATCAACTTCTGCCACATCAGCATACCTACTGGAAACAAGCTGTTGAATGCATGAATTCCTGTAGTAAATCTCAGTAATCCATCTCGTAGTATCCTCTGCTACAGTTGGTAAGCTGTACAAATCATATATTAAAAGTAAGTGTTTGTTTGAGTAACATTAGTCAAGATTTACAAATTAACTTGTTCAACTTACTGCAATCTAATGGTGGGTGAAAAACCAGGTTTTCTGCTTACAACAGGTCTCCACTGCGAGTTTCCATCAGAACCCACAAATCTTTTAGCAATATTATCGCACGTCTCAAGTATGTTACAGAGATTTGGAGAACTTGCATCAACTACAAAACTTAGGCGCGGGTTTCCAACATGATCAACAAACTGTGTGCTTAATCCAAACCGAATTCTCATGCTATCACAATGAAACTGCATAGGGATATCTCTGTGAAGTATTTGTATCCTGTTGGGCCCGTTAAAAAACGGAGCAACGGTTACAGTTATTGAAGCCATTGAAACTAAATCCGGGGCTATGAATTCAGTGTGGTTGCTGCAAGCGTTAGATAGCGTGGTGGTAGATGATGTTTCCATCATAGCTTCATTTGACTGAAGGGTGTCACTCTCCATTTTGTCTACAAATGGTCCCGTGTGAAATGGGCCGGGTCGAGCTTTGCCATTTTCAACTGGTTTTGGTGGATATGGAGGGAGTGTATGGTTTTCAGTTGATGAGAATGGGCTTATGTTTGGGCCTGTTCCCTGTAGAGAGCATTTTGTGTTACAACTGTTAATGGTACTAGTGTTCAAAGAAGCCCAATTGTTTTCAGTTTCTTGTTGGCTTGACTCCTGCATAAGCCATATATTATGGTAAAATATCCAGAATATCAGCATATATTATGGTAAATTTCCAGAACAATAAGTCTTCAAAAATGCAACTTCAATGTGTTGGGGAAAGATGTTAGAAAATTAAAATTAAAATAAAAAATATAACATCAAAGGATCTGCTTCATCTTTTCTAAAATTGTGAAGATTTGACAGCCCCTCAATGCTGTCAATTAAGGACCGTTGCTTCATTCAAGGGATTTCCAAATCTTTCATTTCCTTGTATACTCCTTGTATTGTCCTATTTATAGCTCTTTAGTTCCTTTTGTAAAATGTAGAACAACAGAACAAACAATAAAAATCTTCAATTTCAAAGATGGTATCAGAGCAGTGTATGTGATCCTTGGATCGACCTGCTCAAAAACCTGCTCATCATCTACCTTAAGTCTCTCGATCTTTAAGCCACACCATGTCCGAAGAAACCAACAGCGGGGATGACCTCGCTCTTCAAATTACCAACCTATTGAAAAATAGCCTCAACATCCAAAATCAAACCCAAAAACAAAACCTCTCAGACAGCTTGAAAATCAGCCTCAAGCTGAATAGCCAAAACTACGCCCTGTGGGCTCGAATGATTCGGGTGGGGGTAAATCCAAACACCTGCTAACTCATTTAACAGGAAAGCCTCCTCCACCAAAACCAACCGATGACAACTATGACCAGTGGAAACAGGACGACTTAGTCGTGTTCTCATGGTTAATACAACCGAGTTCCCCACATCCAAAACGTTATGGGATGCTCTGGTGGTAACTTACAGTAGCGGGAAAGATAAACTTCAAACCTTTGATCTACATGTCAAAGCTAATGGGATTAAGCAAAATGGCTCTCCACTTGAAGATTTCTGGATTGTTATGTAAGGAGTTTGGGGCGAAATCGAGAGGAGAGACCCAAACCCCATGACATGTGCTGTTGATATTGAAGCTTACAACAAAATTCGGTCAGAACAGAAGCTGTTCCAGTTCTTAAACGCCCTTGACAGACAATATGATGCTATTAAACGGGAGTTCCTCCGATGGGACCCGTTACCCTCGGTCGAAGGCGCCTACGCTGCCCTTCGAAAAGAGATGGCACATCAAGGAATCTTGGGAACAACCACCAGTCTCTCTTCTCCGAACGGTGTGGCGGCGGGCCTGGTCGCCAACGGGTCTTTAGAATCAGAGACCCTAGGGTTTCTGTTGAATGGGAGAACCGGTCAAAAAGGCTTCTTTGGTGGATCATCATCCCGGGTAGACAAAAATAAACTGAAATGCAGCTATTGCGGGATGTTCAAACATACCAAAGACCAATGTTTCAAGCTCGTCGGATATCCCCGATTGGTGAAGGCAAAACTACCGCCGTTGTCGGCAACGTGGAAGCTACCAAGAGCAGCGGCGAGCAGAACAAAAGTAGCAGCAGTGGCGGGTTCGGTGGTATTGCATCAGCAGGAGGCGGTGAAGGATTTCTAGGTCACAAATGTGTCCAGAACGATGGAGGTAAAGGGTTTGAGGATATTTGATTGAGGTGCTACGGATACGATGACTTTTGATTTATCGGACATGGTCTCATGCTCTAAACCTAAAATTAACCATATTAAAACCGCTAATGGAGGGGTAGTTTCTGTAAAGGGTGAAGGAACTATCGAAATATCACCAACTTTAAAACTTTCAAACTGTCTTTATGTGCCGACATTATCACATAAATTATTATCTATAAGTCATGTGACAAAAGAATTAAATTGCACGGTATTAATGCACCCTACTTTTTGTATCGTACGGGACATCCGGACGGGAGCGATTATTGAGCGTGGCACTGAACGTCAAGGATTGTACTATGTGGAAGAAGTGACTCAACACGTTACTGCGATGTTGGCTCACGGGACAACAAACAGAGAAGCTTGGTTATGGCATCGACGATTAGGCACCCATCTATTGGTTATTTAAACCTCTTATTTCTAAATTATTTCCTTCCAATAAATCCTTACATTGTGAAACATGTGTTTTGGCTAAAAGTCATAGACATACCTATAAACCAACTAACACACGGGTCAATTTACCTTTTTCTCTTATACATTCGGATGTTTAGGGGCCGGCAGAGATTACTGGAGGACAAAACTATCTTTTTTTTGTACTTTTTGTCGATGATTGTACTCGTATGACTTGGATTTATTTTTAAAGCACAAATATGAGGTTTTTGATAAATTTAAAACGTTTTATACCATGATACAAAACCAATTTAAAAGTAACATCCAAATTCTCCGATCTGATAATGGGGGGGAATATATAAATAATCAAATGAAACAATTTTGTCAAGAGAAAGGGATCATTCACCAAACATCATGCTCATACACTCGTGAGCAAAACGGTGTCGTCGAGCGAAAAAACCGTATTCTCTTAGAAATAACTCGCGCTCTGATGATTGAGTCTCGAGTTCCTAAGTCTTTCTGTCCCGAAGTCCTTGCTACTGCCACCTATCTTATCAATCGTCTCCCAACTAAAGCTCTTAATTTACATACTCCCGCCCATACCCTATCCGAATTCACTAACCTCCCACCAGCTCTCACCCTACAACCACGAATATTTGGGTGTTCCGTCTTTGTCCACATACCCAAAACTGATCAAACCAAACTCGACACATGTGCTGAGAAATGCATTTTTGTAGGGTATGGTGTAAACCAGAAGGGATATCGATGTTATAACCCAAAGAATCATCATATATACACCACCATGAATTGTGATTTTTTAGAAACTGAATTCTTTTATACCTCCCAACACAGTGGTCAGGGGGAGAGAGAATATAATAATGACACGCTGAGTTGGTTAAAATGGGTACCTTCTGTGGAAGAAGTCAATCAAAGTACCCAAGATGAGTCACGTACTTCTAGTCAATCCTCCGACTGACCTACGGTCAATGTCACGGACCAAGATCCTCCCGCTCAGATGCCAGAGGTAAGTAATTCTCAAACACACGAGAACATACAAAATACTGACTCTTATGAGAACCAAACTGACAGTCATGGCATAGGAACAGACGAAACCATGCAGGAACAACAAGACGAACAAATGCAGGAACAACAAGCCGAGCCAATACAAGGAGAAACTCCTGAAAGATATGTTCTACCACCAAGAGCAAATAGAGGTGTTCCACCAAAACGATACTCTCCGGAAAAGCAGTCAAGAACCTCTAGGTATCCAATGGCAGGGATTACCAAAGGGAACTTATCTGAAAATGCTAAGGCTTTTACCTCTGCCCTATATGGCGAACAAATTCCAAACTCTGTTGAACAAGCCTTTAAATCAAAAGAATGGAAACATGCAATGGAAATAGAGATGGAAGCTCTAGAAAAAAAATGACACATGGGAAAAGAGTGTCCTTCACTCAGGAAAGAAACCAGTGGGATGTCGTTGGGTCTACACAATCAAATACAAGCCAGATGGAACCATTGATAGATATAAGGCATGATTAGTAGCTAAAGGTTACACTCAAACATATGGGATTGACTACTCAGAGACTCTCTCCGGTAGCGAAGTTTGACACAATCCGCGTTCTCTTCTCAGTTGCCGCCAATAAAGAATGGCCTCAACATCAATTTGATGTCAAAAATGCCTTTCTACATGGGGAATTAGAAGAAGAGGTCTATATGGAAGCTCCACCAGGATTTACAAAAAACTTTAACACAAAAGAAGTGTGTAGATTAAAGAAGGCCCTCTACGAACTCAAACAGTCTCCTCGAGCCTGGTTTGGAAGGTTTACTTTAGCAATGCGTAAATATGGCTTTCAACAAAGCAATGCTGATCACACACTATTCCTTAAACGAAGAGGTAAACTTGTGACTTGTTTAATTATATATGTTAATGACATGATTATTACAGGTAATGATGAAGAAGAAATAAAAAGGTTGAAGACAAGCTTGTTCATGGAATTCGAGATGAAAGACTTGGGAAGACTTAAGTACTTTCTAGGAATTGAAGTTCTAAGATCAAAACAAGGGATCTTTATATGCCAAAAAAAAATATATTCTTGATCTTCTTACCGAGACAGGAATGGTAGATTGCAAACCTGCTGATACCCCAATGGTGGTCAACCATAAATTCTGCATGGAAGAAGCAGGAGAATTGACAGATAAAGAAAGATATCAACGCCTAGTAGGCAAATTGATATATCTTTCACATACTCGACCAGACATTGCCTAGGCTGTTGGGGTGGTTAGCCAGTTTATGCATCAACCTCAAGCCGCACATATGGAAGCAGTATGGAGAATTCTCAGATATCTTAAAGGAACTCCAGGCCATGGAGTTTTGTTTCAACCAAACAATTATCTTAAGATCCAGGCATACACTGATGCGGATTGGGCAGGAGATCAAGGGAATCGAAGATCGACGTCAGGATACTTTACTCTAGTAGGTGGAAACTTGGTTACATGGAGAAGTAGAAAACAAAAAGTGGTAGCGTTATCTAGTGCCGAAGCTGAGTTAAGAGGAATTGCAAAAGGCCTGGCGGAAGTACTTTGGATACGCAAGCTCCTGACTGAGATTGGATTTCCTCAAACCGAAGCAATCAAGATCATGTGTGATAATAAAGCGGCAATACAAATTTCAGAAAACCCTGTCCAACATGATCGAACAAAGCATGTAGAGGTTGATAGACACTTCATCAAAGAAAAAATAGAAGACGAGATCATAGAACTACCGTTCGTCCGATCATAAGACCAATTAGCAGATATTTTAACAAAGGCCGTTAACGGGAGAAGTATTATCAATTGCCTTGACGAGTTAAGCATTGAAGATCCCACTACTTAACTTGAGGGGAGTGTTAGAAAATTAAAATAAAAAATATAACATCAAAGGATCTGCTTCATCTTTTCTAAAATTGTGAAGATTTGACAGCCCCTCAATGCTGTCAATTAAGGACCGTTGCTTCATTCAAGGGATTTCCAAATCTTTCATTTCTTTGTATACTCCTTGTATTGTCCTATTTATAGCTCTTTAGTTCCTTTTGTAAAATGTAGAACAACAGAACAAACAATAAAAATCTTCTGAATTTCTTTAATTTCAAAGAAAAGATATATAGTAGAGGTGTCAATCTCGATTCTCGATCCATTTACTTATGAATGGGTCGATCGTGTGTGTATTATCTTCAAAAAGTGAGCGTATTTTCTTTATGCATATACAAATAAATATTTTTGTTGAATTTTTTTCTAATTCTATAATGATATTTGACACACTAAGTACTGTTGTTTAATAAAAATCTTTATTGGGTCAACCCAAACCCAAACTATATGACCCATACCAGTAATGCTAAGATAACATTTCTCTGTACTGTAAGACCTTAAAAAGAATGCTTTTATACCAAGAAAAGAACTGTTGCGCAATGCTTGACAACTTCAAGATTCATTCGAACGTCATCTAAACTCCTGTAAGTAATCGTTGAAGAAACAAAAGTCAGTCTTAAATAACCTTTTCCCTTTAAACATTGCAGATGTTTTGATCCTAATAATGCAGATGTTACCTGTGACTTTGCTGTCCAAGCCCGAAATACGCCGCTAGAGTGGCCATCTAAACACATACAGTTCATTAGCATAAGAAAGGTAAACATCTAATATAAGCCAACCACTTGACATAATCATATCATATCTCAAGATTCTCACCATTATAACCCCTTACCAACAAACAAGATGTGAACCTGAGACCTTTGCTACGAGAGAAATAAGATAAAACGAAACATGTAACATACCTTCATGTTTCCTGCTCTCCTCCCAAAGCTGTGAGTCAATAAGATCAATGTATCAACGGTTCGCTTTGGCACCGGAGGCGGCCTGTTAATCTGCGCATACGCCTCCATCAACCTCACACAATCAAACTCCCGTATATTATGACCCGCCCATACTCTTCCTGTGTCATCAAACATATGTTCATCATGACATTCAGCCAGTTAGCTACAAACAAATATGAAGATATATACTTCTAAGCTTTACCATGTAGGATGTTGTAAACCTTATCTGCAATGTCTGAGAAGGTTGGGGACGAAACGACATCGTGTGCAGTGATACCATTGGAGCGAATTGACTTGGCTGTAATGAGGGTGAGATCAAGGGGTCTAACGAGAGTATCGTAGCTGTCGAGTTCGATGAGCTTGTTAGGACAAACTAGTATCGACCCGAATTCCAAAATGGCGTACGGGCCCGAGTGACCGAGGGGCGGGATGGTGGTTTCTAAGTCGAAGAAAACGATCTCCGATCGGTCCACGCAGGAGCCCATATTGCAACTGTTAAAAAAAAGGAAATGAAGGATCAATGCCGATGTGGGGTTAGATATATAAGTGGTTAATGCTGCAAAATTTGAAATGATCGACGGTTAAGTTGTTAAAAAAAAATGTAAAGATCGAATCAAGAATGTAATGAAGAGGAAGGAGCACTCGAGAAGTTAAGTATGAATGAAGGGAAGAGTAACGTGCAACATGTTGAGATTCTTTGCAGTTACTTTTTTTGCACGTAAGTTGAAATGGGTTGGAGGAAAACAGATTAATCAAACGAACTTGAATTAACTGACATAACCAAACCAAATGAAAATCTTTTTTTATTAAAAAACTTTTTTTTTTTAATTTTGTAAAAGAATTTATTTGGCTTTTCTTAAAACAATGTTTCTTATTCCTTTTTCAAAAAGTGTTCTTCCTTCAGTTTTTTTATGACATATTTGATTAAATCATCATTCCTTTGTAAACGTTTTTTTTTTTTACTTTTTAAACTCTTCTAAAAGACGTTTATTTTTATTGAACTTTTTTTTAAAAACATATATGACAAATAAAGGAGAAAATTAAATTAAAAACATTTGTTTCTAAACGTGATTGTTTAGGGAGGGTGTGACAAAACCGGTTTTGAAAGGGTTACTTGCAGTGTTCTTGGTGTTGGTTTTCTTACCTCTTTAGTTGTTGATGGTTATTATGACTGATTGCGTGTAGAGGGTGAGCACGGCGGACAGGAACATATATGATATCGTTGATGGTGTCGTCCTCGATGGTTATGTGAGCAAATGTAGTAATAAATAAGTATTCGGAGTGTCACATGTCGCTCTCTTATGTTAACAGAGGTAGTGTAATGGGCGGAACAATGGCGTTTGTATTAGAGGTTTAAAAGGGCTACACAAGGAAGAGGGCTGTGGGTAGTTTAGGTTTAAGGTTTGAATTGACTCTTGTAGCCGCGTGAAATGACTAAAGTGCTGTTTGTTTTTTTTGCAGGAAAATGTCTGCAGTCTGCGGACCACATCTGCAGACATCTGCAGGAGAAGAGGCGGACCAAACATCTGCAGTCTGCAAAAAAAAGACTGTTTGTTTTTAACATCTGCAGACTAAAAAATTAATATGTAATTAAAAATTTCTCTCGGATAGAGCCGTTGTTTATTTTTAGATGATTTCGCTGGTATATAAACCCTCCTCCCCCCTTCCCTTCTTCATCGTCTCCAACTTTCTGCAAACCTCAAACCACTTTCTCTCACAAACTCACATCACTTTCAGATCCCTTCAAACCTACAGCAATGGCGTCGTACGGGTTCCTAATGGTCATCCTCTTCGCTATGATCGCCGGATCTGCTCTTTCTCAGTCGCCGACGGCATCTCCCACGATATGTCCGATGGCATCTCCCACGGTATCGCCTCCGTCTCCAGTGGTTGCTCCTCCGACAACCGCACCAACCGAATCTCCATTAGCTCCTCCACGTGCTCCTCCTGGCGCTCTCACTCCCGGTGGCGCTCAGGCGACTTCTCCGACTACCTCAACCACCGCTCCGGCCGGATCTCTGGATTCACCGCCGAACTCCGCTGATTAGAATAGAGTCGGCGGTGGATCTATCGCCGTGGTTGCCTTAGCTGCGGCATTGATCATGTAGAGCTCTATCCGAGAGATTTTTCGTGTTTATTGCTTTGTGAAGATGGTCGATCCGTTTCATTTGGATGGGCCGGCGGTGGCGGTGGCGGGTGGGTGTGTGGCTGCTGGAATATGGTGAGGGGGAAGGAGAGGGTAGAAGAGGTTAGAAGTGATCAGGTTAGCAGACCTTAGGAAGACCTTAGAAGACATTTTTAATAAAAAGTCTTCAAAAAAACAAACAATCTGCAGACCTCAACGTCTGCGCGTGGTCTGCGTGAAGCAGACAAAAGAGGTCAGAAAGTACTTCTCAGAAAAAACAAACGCACTGTAAGGAAATCTCGAGATTTTCGGCTTTGATTTGGGAGGTTGTTGCAATAAGGGCAAGTTGATCACGGAACAAAAATAAATATTTATGGAATTCTAATGTATTTTTTCTATTTACTTTAAATATATATGAGTATTAATTAATCAACCAAGTATAAATTCACTTTTTTCCTTTTGATAGTTTACTATTATTTTAAGCTTGTATTAAAATGAAAATCACGTAAACTTTTTTGTGATTCCATGATCATAATTATTATCAACATCGTTTATAAATATTAAAAATTTAGTACAGATTATCACAGATGAAATAATGATTTTTACTTACAGATTACTTAATATAGTTTACCTATGGATTAGCGACGAATTTGATGTTGCCTAAAAAGACGTTTGCTTTACCGACATGTGCTTTACCAGTGGATTGCCTACACTAGGAAGAGACTTGCACTTTCCTATGTGGATCCATCACAAAACCGACGGTTTATATTAAATGGGAAAAAAACTTACAAGTCGAGTGAGACCACGAAATAACATTACTTGTACTCAAACCACGAGATTGGTTGCAGGAAGAACCACACAACTCGAGTGAGACCAAAGTCACCCATGTAGGGTCTAAGAGCGAAGACCTTGGGACCTACCAAACAGTTTGTACCCAAAGGCCAGTTGTAAGGGTGAAAGATATAAAATATAAAGACATTATGAGTCATAAAAAAGACATGACAAAAAGCCATGAGTTTAAACGAAAAAGAATATGACAACTCGTCTAAAATGGATCAAGCGGATCAATGACTTTGGTAAGTTTCGTCAGCATCTTGAATCAAAAAGTTAGAGTTCTCCATGTGAAATTTTATGGTTACAGAAGGATGTAGATATTATTTTGTAGTAAAAATATTTTAAAATAACTTGAAAACTAGTATAATTTGTGGGGTCTCATTTGCCACAATATACCTTGGGAGTGTAACTTGTAACATCCTTTTGTAAGTGTGATTTAAGCAATATGAAATGTAATTTTATGTTTCTCTTAAAGTCTAAATGTCAAACTTAAACTAACTTATTTAAACTACTGAAGTGTGACACAAAACTTTAAATAGGAAAGCTACTTAACCAAAAGTGCATATTATCAATCACGTAGAAGGTTGAAACCTTGATCATGTACAAACTTATTTATAATCGTAAGATCATGTGTAATAACCCCTTCTTTAACTTAAAAAAATTGGGCCTTTTATGTCTGTCTTGAAGTTTCTGCTCTTGGGCTGAATCTGAACCTTAGATTCCCAAGATTTTCGACCCAAAAAATCATCGACGACATCACCCCCAATCACGAACAACGAGCAACCGACACAATTAATAAACACTCACCGTCAACCCATTACTTTAAATCTTAGTACCATAAACGTTAAAACAAAAATAGCCGCAGTCAAGATTCAAGCCATTGATGTATCAAGAATCACACACTCACACCTCTTTCACACAGTTGATCGATTGTTAACTGTTCCCATACAAAAGTAAGCCATTGATAATCAATGTTTAATCAGCAGTTTTGACTCGGTTTCTCGCCGTTCTTCTCGTACCTTATGGTAGATATGAGAAGATTGAACAAGATTTCGAGTGATCTACCCAAGATTTCGGATCTTGGGGACAGCGATACATCTCGTGATCATCAGACGAGATTTGGGTTAAATCCTTTGAAGTTAATGGGGGGTTTTGTTGTTTGCTTGATGGGTCTTTCGGTTTTGTTCTCAATTTCTGTCATTTTGAAGGATTTTAAGTCAAATAGCATCTGGGCTGTTGCTGATGCTAGGGTTCTTGATGTGGCCCTTCCAGAGGTATATTCATATATATGTGTTTATGATTGGTTTAATGAAGTTTAATGCACTTTAATCACTGGCTACTTGCTTCTGCTTTACATTCTGTTAATTAGTACCTTTTATTCATCTAAATTGATCAAATCTAGTGTAATTACTAATTACAAGTTGTAAAGAATTAAGTAGAACTAAATACAGCATATAAAAGATAGATTCAACCATTACAGATCTGTATAAAGTTGTTTTGGCCTTATATGTATTACATTGTCTGTGAAGGTTGAAGTCATGATATGCCATGAACTTGTAGAGTTGTAGACATATGCATGTTGCAAAAAGGGTTTTTGATGACTATATTTAATGTAATGTCAGATTCGGTAATCACCCACGAAAAACTGTCATCATGCTTCATAACGAAAAGTCGTTTATGGGTGTTTGACATTGCCTTTTAAGGGAATTAAATGATATAGAATAATCAAAACTACAGCATCAGCAATAGGTGATTGAGATACTGTTTGGATCTGTTTTAAGTTGTGATAATCAGTTGGTTTAGTATTGGACAAAATCTGATTCTTTGAATGTAAAATGACCTGGAAATAATCAGAATCAGTTTTGTTGCAGCTACTCTAATCTGGTTATCCAAAACTGATTATCTGATCCTTGGTGATCGGTTAATCATGAATCAGTTTTACAACACCCAAATACAGAAATCTGATTATCTGCGACATTAATATGCGATAATCAGATGATGATTTTGTAAAGGCAATGCCAAGCAGTCAATCACCCTCTTAATCATTTGTTCCCATGCTCACCCTTAAAGATATAGGACAAGAAGATTGACTCGTTGGTGGCGCTTGTGATGTCTGTTGGAACTAACTTATTTGATTGTTTACTATGCTTCTTCTGTGTAGTCGATTTAGAACAAGAAGATGACCCATTGGGAGCGTTTGCGAAGCACACAAAGAAGCTACATTCTTCAAGTTTTGAGCACGATGACAGGCTACTTAATGGCCTTCTTTCTGGTCAATTTGATGAAGGTTCTTGCCTAAGTAGATACCAAGCAGCATCATACCGTAAAGAATCACCATACAAACCTTCTTCTTATCTTATTTCTAGGTTAAGAAGATATGAAGCCCTTCACAAACGTTGTGGTCCCAACACAGAATCCTACAACCGACTCGTAGCAAACCTAAGGGCTGGTAAAAAGCCGGAAGAAGCCTCAGATTGTAATTATCTGGTTTGGGTATCGTTCAGTGGGCTCGGGAACAGAATCTTGACATTGGGGTCAGCTTTTCTTTACGCCCTTTTAACAGATCGTGTTTTACTTGTTGACCGTGGAGCTGACCTTGATGATCTATTCTGTGAACCGTTTCCTGAAGCTTCGTGGTTACTTCCGCTTGACTTCCCGTTAATTGATCAATTCAACAGCTTGAATCAGAAATCTCCAGAGTGTTTTGGTAACATTTTGAAGACTTCAAACAGTTCATCCTCATCATCACCTTACGTCTATCTTCATTTGGTTCATGATTATGATGATCATGACAAGTTATTCTTTTGTGATCAAGATCAAAGCTTTCTTCAAAACGTTCCATGGGTAATCATGAAATCTGATAATTACTTCATCCCATCACTTTTCTTGATGCCATCTTTTGAACAAGAACTACACAATCTCTTCCCAGAAAAAGAAACTGTTTTTCACTTCATCGGCAGATATCTATTTTTCCCCACGAATCCCGTTTGGGGACTCATAACAAGATATTATAACTCTTATTTAGCACAGGCAGATGAAAGAATTGGGATTCAGGTCAGGGTTTTTGATACCGGGTTGGACCGTTTCAGTACGTTCTAGATCAAATACTCGCTTGTTCCTTAGACAACAATGCCCTTCCAAATATCAACCCAAATGAATCATTTATCACCTCACCCGAAAACCAAAAGTCAAAAGCTGTTCTGTTGACTTCTTTAAGCTCCGGGTATTTCGAGAAAATAAGAGACATGTACTGGGAACATCCAACAGTAACCGGTGAAGTGATTCAAGTTTCTCAACCTAGTCACGAAGGGTACCAACAAACAGAAAAGAAGATGCATCACAGGAAAGCATGGGCGGAAATGTACTTACTAAGTTTGACCGATAAGTTAATCACTAGTTCATGGTCCACTTTTGGGTATGTGGCTCAGAGTCTTGGAGGGTTGAACCCGTGGATCTTGTACAAACCTGAGAATGAAACAACCCCTAATCCAGCTTGCACTCGTGCCATGTCGATTGAGCCATGTTTCCATGCTCCTCCGTTTTTTGATTGCAAAAAGAGAACCGGGACTGATACTGGTGCATTGGTCCCGCATATTCGGCATTGTGAGGACATGAGCTGGGGTTTGAAGCTAGTTAATCCAACCGTTGACAGCGTAGCGTAGTGCCACTTTATGAATTCATTGTCAAAATCTTTGTTGATGTATGTTGTAGGAGTTATGCAAGAACATTAATGGTTTGCTACCCTATTGATATGCTAATGTTAGCAGTTAGTTGTAATGTTTGCATCCTTATCTGTATTGTGTGTCTTGTGGTGGATAATGGTAATTTGAAGTATGAGAACACACTGTAGGGACGTATGTCAACTAGCTTTCATAGCTCAGTTGGTTAGAGCACCCGTTTAGTAAGCGGGAGGTCTTGAGTTCGACTCTCAATGAAAGCATCTTTTTATTGTTTTTAATGATCTTGGGGGTATGAAAGAAAGCTGAAACTGGAAATGTTTCGAACGGGTAATAGATCAAATATGAGATTAATTTTAATTTTTTTGTGAATTTAAGATAAGTATGATTAGCGTAAGTGATCTCCGAATCTGTTTACCCAAATATGTTATATAAAATAGAATACATAATAAACAGTATATTAAAATTGTTATAAGCATTTAAGTTTATATTATAAGTTTGTTGTTAAGGTTAAATTAAGATAGGTTTTGGGTAACAGAATTTTAACATGTAATTATTAATCACATAAGATCATAAACATAACTAGTGGTGTACATCTACGCGTGTTATAGATGGGTGAACCAAGGCTCGGATTAATCATCATAGGCACATACGTGTCATTTCAAATGGAATTCCTATGTTGTTTTAAGTTTACAAGGAAAGCCTAGATGAACACAAAAAAAGAATGCTATTCCATGAAAACCAAAACAATTTTTGAAAAACAAACATGGCATTTGAACCACAAATTATCTCAGACGAACATGTGTTCATCATCATGGAATCAGTCTTTGCGAGATAAGCGTTACGGTAAAAAATCAGTATTAGTCTTGCTTAGCAGCACAATACCACATATAAAACGTATTATCGTTTATCCATTCACACAATAGGAGCCAAAACCGTAAAAGCATAAAAGAACCGCGCCCGATACCTAATAAACCAAAAGCACTATGTTCATTTCGTTTGTTAATCAATAGTTTTAATCTAATAATGTAGTAGTATTAACGATAAGGCTCAAAAACAACAATCAGTTTTAACTTAGATATGCATATACGACATTAAATAGTGGATGTGAGATTAACATCCTAGGGTTCTTTTTATCTAATTCTTTTAGAGCATTCACAACCCACTTTTTATCTTCATCTCTATAATTACACTAAAAATCACTACTTTTTCTTTTTATTTTATAATTAAATAATAATTTTTATACCTTTATCATTATATTTTCTTTCTCCTCCACTCACAACAATTTCAACAAATATTAAAAAAACTAATAAAAATAAACAGTATTTTACCAAATATAAAAATAAACAGTAATATATTTTTTATTTTTTATTCACAAACACTTATAACCATTGTCTGTAACAGAGAGAATGTATTAACATATATGTTATAGCGAATGAGCATTGTATTAGTTTAGTTTTCTCCGTTTCCTTTTTATATGCATTTTACTTTGAACCCTAAATTCTCAATATAACGGATCCAAACTACTTGAATCCCAACCATCATCACAAACTACAGGTCACCCGCAATCTCTGATCAGTGGACAACATGCTGACGATCTTATCAAGGACTCACCTCCCAACAGCTATTTCAGTGATCCGCTCAAGCTTTCAGATCATGAAGACGACGTCGCATTTGGGGACCAAAAGACTTACAGACCAGACTTGGGTTGTTTGAAATTTCTGTAATTTTCAAGGATTCTACACCAAATAGTATGTGGGCTGTTGCTGATGCTATGGATCTTGATGTGCCACTCCCAGAGGTATGCAAGCACTCTCTTCCTGCTTTTACATTACATTCTGTATTATTATATTTTCTGTGAACTGATATGATCAATTCTAGTGTATGTTACATCTTGTAAAGGATGAAGGATAAGGGAAATTATCATATCAAAGATAGAACTAGATTAAAGCTTTTATTTGCACTTTTTTTGTCAATGAAGGTTCATTTAGAAGGGGTTTTTGATGACTTGTATTGATTGTTAGTCTTCATAATTACAACTATTAGTTATTTCAACATAGTAAGATCATTATAAGTTTTAAGTGTATAAGAGATGTTGTATTAGGAGCATCCAACAGCGACCACTGAATTGATTGAATTGATTGAAGTTAATCAACAAACCAAAAATAGGATGCATAACAGGAATTGCAGGCAGAAATGTACTTACTAGATCTGGTGAAATAAGCACTTTTTCATGGTCATCTTTTGAAGGGATAAAGAGACCCGAGGGTCTTTTACAAACCATGGATGAAACAACCCTGTTTCCAGCTTGCCCTTGTGCCTTGTTAACTGAAACTTGTTTTCTTGCTCCACCTTTTTTTCGCTGCAATAAGAGGACTGGGACTGATACTGATGAAGCAGTCCCTCATATTTGAGATTGTGAGGACCTGAGCTGGATGTGTTTGAATGTAGTTGATTCAACCGTTGACAGCATAGGCTAGTGTACTTCTGCACTTTTTTTTTCCTTTGAACCCCTGTTATGAATGTTTCTAATAGTTATGATATACGTACATGCAAGGTGCTCCTGTTGATATGATATTTGATTTTTGAAACCGTGGCTAGACATGTAACTGTCTTATGGTGGAAACGTGCGGTGCACCGTTGCACCTGATCCACTTGTTGTGGTGGGAAATGATAGTTTGATAGAATGAAGAAGGCATGCAGAGGATGTATGTCAACTTGCTTTCATAGCTCAGATGGTTAGAGCACCACCCGTTTAGTAAGCGGGAGGTCTTGAGTTCAAATCTTAATGAAAGCACTTTTTTATGTTCTCTTTTTTTATCTCAGGGACTATTGATTTTGATGTTATGACTAGAATTATAATAATCTTGTAGAGTTATTTTTTATACCATATGCAACCACATTCCCTATCCATATCTTGTGGTGGGGACCAATAATTTGATAAAATGAAAAGGGAATGTGTGGATGTACATTAGATTGCTTTCAGAGCTCAGTTGGTTAGAGCACCCGTTTAGTAAGCGGGTGGTCTTGAGTTCGACTCTCAATGAAAGCAGTTTTTGGTGTATTTTTTAGTCTCTGGCACTGAAACTTATTAGGTAGTGAACTTGGAGATTATATAGCATTTGGGGATCGACAGACTAGATTTGAGATGAATCATTTGGGGGGGGGGGGGTGATTATTTGATGGGTTAGACAAATACATACATAGTAACATAGATACATGTATATAAACATATAATCGTATAAATAAAATTAAAGCACTTCAATCACTAGTTACTCGCTTTTACACTACGTTACGTATTATTATATTTTATTTAAAATAAAATGATCTATGCAACTTCTAAATACTGAATTAAAAGTGAGCAAAGCATATCAGAGCTAAACTTTTAACCATTCTAGAACTAGAATAAAATTTTTTTATCTTCCTTTACTAATGGCAATGAAGGTTCATTCAGTACAGTTTACAGGATCTGATTTTCTAATTAGATCATGAACCTGCAGACAAATTTCCTGGGTTTGCTTGATACTGGTTATGGAATGGGATCATGGCGCACCAGGGCTCCACCAACAAATTGGTTTGCATATCGCAAGAAGTGTTTTTGATGACTTTCTTGCCATGGTTAGGTTCAACAACCACACACACAGGGACTATTCATTTGGGCCTGGAAGGTCTCTTATGTATATGAGCTGTTTTCAGAAGTTTCTTGGTTATCTTCTACTGATTCCCTATCAATTCAACTGTTTGAATCCGAAATCTCTCAAGTGTTTCTTCATATTATGAAATGTGATTATATTCCATCCTGTCACTTTTCTGGATGCCACCGTTTGAACAAGGACTCTGGATACCGTCTTCCTGAAAAAGATACATGATTTTTATTTATCACAAGCTGTTGTAACAATAGGCATTCAGGAAAGGGTCTCAAAAACCCAGGCTGGCCATCCGGTTTTGGAGTGTTCTAGATCAAATATTCACTTGCTATTCAGACAACAACCTGCCTCCACAAATCATCCCAAACAAATCTCATCACAAAAGTCAAAAGCTGTTCTTTTGACTTCTTTAAGCTCCGGGTATTTTGAGAGAATAAGAGACGTGTCTTGCGAACATCCAGCAGTAACCACCGAATTGATTGAAGTTTATCAACAGACTGAAAGAAGATGCATAACAGAAAGTGTGTGCAGAAATGTACTAACTGGGTTTAATCTTTAAACAAATCACTAGTTCATGGTCAACTGATGAAGCAGTGCATTTTATCCATTTCCGAGGGAACGATAATTTGAAAAGGGATTGTGGGGACTTTAAACAAATTGCTTTCATAACTCAGTTGGTTAGAGCACCCGTTTAGTAAGCGGGAGGTCTTGAGTTCGACTCTCAATGAAAGCATTTTTTTGTTTATTATTTTTTTTAGTTTCGGGGCCTGAAACTGTTGAGGACCTGAGGACTGAGGTGCTTACCCTTTCTATAAACCCATAACTCCCATATCCTATGTTAGCTTATCATTCCTTTTTCAGATTTTTTACTCCAAACCTGTTCTTGCGTCTGCTTGCCCTGACATGAAAATAAAAATTATACTTAATTGGAGAGAATTGTTTATAAGAATTAGTGTTATTTAAAGATAGAGAACTATTTGATGGCATATAAATTAGTTATTTTCTATCGTGTGATTCTGCGAAAAACTTTTATATTACAAAAAAAAACTTCTATATTACAAAATAAAAAAAACGTATTTATAGTTGTGTTAGATTTAGTTACATAAAAAGTGGCCTGTGTAATGAACAAATAAAACCGTAGCGTGTTTGCTAAAACGGTAACAACAAACAATCAAGATTTTATGTAACCGTTACCCGAAACGAAATTGAATTCACAATTTGGATATTGATTAGAAACATATCATATGAATCGCGGTACGTTTTGGTACACGGTACGGAAATGGGTACACGGTTCGTCAATATATAAAATTCGGTACACAGGGGTAGGTTCATTCGGAACGCCAATTCGGTACGCGGTGCAGCGCACCATATAGTGAGGTACGCGTATCCTATGAAAAATCTATATTATATTTTTAAAGATAATTAGTAGATTATTAGGTGCTCATTTATAAAAGATGCAATGATATTTGCGTCATTATCAAATAGCAGGAAAAAAATATTAACGAAGAGACAACAATCAGAGCAATAAACCATTAATTAATAAAATTGAAAGTCTAATCATGCCTTTTTGATCCCAATCGCGTTTCTAATTGATTGGATTCACGAATCGCTGTGATCTGATGCGCGAATTGGAGTAGTCTAGTTCAATTTCCATTGAAATCGCAATTCACCTATTTTAACGAACTGGATCGTGAATCATAGGGCGATTGGTACGCGAATGAACCCGAATCCGGTGCAGACGATCTAGTTTCCGATTCGTGAAGATCGGGGTAGGGGCGATTCCGGTGACTATGGTTAGAAACTAATCAAAACCAATTCACGTTTCGGACACCAGTTAGAAAACCGATCGAAACCAAATTCACAATTCGAATACTTGTTAGAAACCAAATTCACAATGCGATTCGGTTGAGTGTTTTTTTATCAACTCTGTTCGCTGTATGACACCCCTACGCTTTTTTCTTCTTTCTGAAATCTGAACCACACCTAGGAATTTAGGATACAATAGTCAATACCCCTACATTTAGCATAACTTAATTCTGGGGCTTAATTTAAACCCTAGATTACCATAGACCCGAACCACACTACAAGTCACCGATAATCAATTAATCTGATCAGAGGACCACGGTCCAATTAAGCACTCCCCTCTGAACAGCAATTCCGGTGATCCACCAAAGCTTTCGGATCTTGGAGACGACGTTGCCATTCGGGGATCAGCACACCAGAGGCAGAGGGCGGTTGTTTATTTGACGTTTTTGGTATCAATTTTCCTCATATTTCGAAGACTCTACACCAAATAGAAATAGCATCTGGGGCTGTGGTTCTTGATGTGCCTCTTCCACAGGTATAATCACATATATTTGTAATTGTAATCACCAGCTACTTGCTTTGACATAACGTACTCTGTTAATAAATTTATTATTTAAACTAAAGATGATCAAATGTGGAACTAGAATAAAGCTTTTTCTTTGCTCTTGTTACTGTCAATGAAGGATCATTAGTACAGTTTAAAGGATCTGTAGCTTTGAATTAGACCATAAACTTGTAGAGTTGTAGACATAGCTCCTTAGTAGTATTGGGTCTGCATCAAATGGTTAAGGAATGGGATCATGGTGAACTAGGGCTCCACCACCGAAGCCGTTGCTTATTGCAAAACAGGGTTTTGATGACTTCAATTCCATTATTAGGTTCGATAATCACAAACATGAAAACTAGCATCTTGACGAATACCTGCAAGGTCAAGATCAGGATCCATTTGGGGACTTGTCAGTTGTAACGAGGTATTCTTATTTTAGCACAAGTGGATTTAACAATAGGCATTCAGGTCAGGGTGTTTAATACCCAGTTCACCTGTTTTGGTATGTTCTAGACCGAATACTCACTTGCTCTTTAAACAAAAGACTGCTTCAATAAATCAACCAAACAAATCGTATCATGTTAACAGCAAACAAAATATAAAAGCTATTCTTTTGACTTAATTAAGCTCCTGGTATATTGAGGAATAAGAGATGTGTATTGGGGACTTCCACGAGTAATCGCTGTATTTCTTGAAGTTTATCCACAAAACAAAGAAGATGCATGACAGGAAAGTGCGGACAGATATGTACTTAATAGG
This sequence comes from Flaveria sonorensis, assembly GCA_025506505.1. Lineage (NCBI taxonomy): Eukaryota > Viridiplantae > Streptophyta > Magnoliopsida > Asterales > Asteraceae > Flaveria > Flaveria sonorensis. The sequence goes on from CM046432.1 coordinate 79,412,843, forward strand.
TTGGTTAAATACTCACTAGTCTGAGCCAATCTTCGAGGGTTAAATACTCACTAGTCTGAGCCAATCTTTGAGGGTTAAACCTGTGGATGCTTTACAAACCCACGAAAGAAACAACCCTGAGTTTGGTGTGCACTTGTGCCTTGTCAATTGAACCTTGTTTTTACTTGCTCCACTGTTCTTTGATTGGAACAAGAAATATTGGAACTGATACTGACGAAGCAGCCCCTCATAGTAGACTATGTGAGGACATGAGCTGGGGTGGGTTTGAACCTAGTTAATTCAGCTGTTGACAGCGGAGGCTTGTACACTTTTGACAATTCTCTTTGAACTGTTTTTGATGAATGTTTAAGTAGTTATGACATGCATACATTCACGGTTTGCCCACATTGATACATGACGTCTAGAATCATATCTAGAATTGTAATCGTCTTATATTAGGGAAGATGCATTTTGCCATTGGACGTTGCAACCTGATCCACATCTTGTGGTGGGAAATGATATTTTGTTGAAATGAAGAGGGAATACAGAGGATGTATCTCAACTTGCTTTCATAGCTCAGATGGTTAGAGCACCCGTTTAGTAAGCGGGAGGTCTTGAGTTCAAATCTCAATGAAAGCAGTTTTTTCTGTTTTTTTTTGTTTTCTATTTTATTTTGGAGACTGGATCTGTTAGTATCTAAATCGTCTCATATTGATAAACCTTTTATTTAAATGAAAAGTAGTGTCAAAATAACATTATTAACCTTTCTTTCATATACATGTATCATCTTGTACGGCATTTTTAGATACCATATGCAACCACATTGCTGTGCACCCTTAGCCGTTATCCATTTCTTGTGGTGGGGAATGATAATTTGATAAAATAGAAAGGGAATGTGGGAATGTTGATCAAATTGCTTTCATAGCTCAGTTGGTTAGAGCACCTGTTTAGTAAGCGGGAGGTCTTGAGTTTGACTCTCAATGAAAGCAATCTTGATGTGTTTTTTTCTTTTTTAATGTTGATGCCATCTTTTGAACAAGAACTACACAAGCTTCCCAGGAAAAAAAACGGTTTTCCACTTCATGAGCAGATATCTATGCTTCACAGCGATTCCCGTTTGGGGACTTATAACAGGGCACTGCAATTCTTATTTACTACAAGCAGATGAACAATTTGGGATCCAGGTTAAGGTTTTTGAGACCCAGGTTGGCCTGTTTGAGTATGTTTAGATGCCACATTTGAAGAACTAAATGTCCTCTTTCCTGAAAAAGAAACTGGTGTTCACTTTTTAGGCAGTCATCTATTCTTCGCTACGAATCACATGTGAGGACTTGTAACGAGGTATTATAATTCTTATTGAGCAAATGCCATTGTGAAAGTAGGCATTGTGGTCAGGGATTTTGACACCTGGGTTGGCCTGATTTGGTTTGTTCTAGATCAAATACTCACCTGCCCTTCAGACAACACCCTATGCCTTATCTATTGAACCTAGTTTTTCCTCGCTCTACTGTTTTGTGATTGCAATAGAGAACTGGGACTAATACTGGACAATGTGAGGACATGAGCCGGGGTGGGATTGAACCTAGTTAATTCACTGTTTGTTCCCATTGATGCATGATTTTTGGATTCATGTCTTATAATAGGGAAAATGCAGCGGACCATTGCAAGTTGCAACCTGATCCACTTGTTGTGGTGGGAAATGATAGTTTGATAAACTGAAAAGGAAAGGCAAAGGATTTATGTCAAATTGCTTTCATAGCTCAGATGGTTAGAGCACCCGTTTAGTAAGCGGGAGGTCTTGAGTACAAATCTCAATGAAAGCAGTTTTCGGTGTTATATTTTTTTCTTTCTGCAGATATCTGTTCTTCCCAAGAATCCCATTTTTGGGGACTTACAACTAGGTACTACGATTCTTCTCCGCCGCAAGCAGATGAAAGATTCAGGATCTAGGTCAGGGTTTTTACACCTGGGTTGGCACGTTTCAGTAACTGGTAATGTGATTGATATTACTCAGAAGACCGATTCAATTAGTTGACGATAGAAAATGGGTGGAGAGGGGGAACATCATGACGACCCTGGCCATGAGATTTCAAACCCAAGTGTGGTGGTGGTCTCAGCTGTCATCCAAGTGCAACATAACTGTCTTCATGGATGATATTTTCCTCGTTTGGAATTGTTAGGTCCAGTATAGTATTTGTATATATTCCATGATGAAAATTTGTTATACTTGGGAGTTAGTTTAGATAAACTGAATTAACTTTAGTCGGTGTATAATGTTGGGTTTGTGGAGTCTTGATTTGGGCTCGGGTTAAAGACAAATCAGTGGCAGATTAATTAAATTAAAGATCTGGCCCGTTTTTATTTAATTTTAGCCCATTAAGGTTTTCTTGGGGATTAAGTTGTAAACCCTAATTTCTCTATTTATATTGTATCATTGTACTTGTAATTCCTCACGAGTGAGACAGAAAACAATAAAAGAGTATCCTGGTTGCAGCCTGTTGACGTAGGTCACATCGACCGAACCACGTTAAATCTCGCGTGTTCATCTTTGTTATTATTTTCTCTCGCGTGTTTCTACTTGTGTGTTTGTGCGCGGTTTGATCCTAACAACTGGTATCAGAGCTTCAGGCTCTTGATTACTGTTAAAATCTTCCCCTGTTTTCCAGGGTTCGGGGCCACCGCCGTTCTGCCGTTGCGCTGCCGCCGCTCGTCGCCGCCCCTCTGCTGTCGCCACCCTGTTTATCGAATTAGGGCTTTCTGTCGAACTTACTGGGTAGTTTGATTGTCTGCTGCATTTCAAAACTCAGGTGCATTATCAAACTCGTTTGCTTTCGGTTTTTTGAAACTGGTTTTCATAGAATAGTGGTCAATAGAACAACACTCAAGTTCAGGCAGCCGTCCACTGTTGTGTTTGTCACTATTCTCAGTTCTGACTCCACTGTTAAGCATCTGTGGTTAGGAATAATGGCTGAGGATGGGAGAACAAAGATTGAAAAGTTCGATGGTCACGATTTTGGGTGGTGAAAGATGCAAATGGAGGATTTGTTTGTTCAGAAAGACTTGGATATTATTTTGGGTGAGAAACCAGAAAATATGAAACCAACTGAATGTGAAACTTTGGATAAAAAAGGCCAAGACGGTTATTAGATTGTCGTTGACAAAGGATGTTGCGTTCAATATTTGAAGGAAACTACAGCAAAATGTATCATGGATGCGTTAGCTAATATGTATGAGAAGCCTTCGGCAATAAATAAAGTTTTCTTAATTCGAGAGCTGGTTAATACAAAGATGAAAAAGGGAAGTTCAGTTTCAATGCACATCAACAACTTGAACTCGATTTTATCAAGACTTGGGTTAGTTGGCATCAAATTCGAGGATGAGGTTCAGGCTCTACTACGTTATCATTATTGCCTAATAGCTGGGCTGGTACTGTTATAGCGATTACTAGTTGCACTAGCACGTTCACTTTAAATGGGGTTCGGGATATTATTATGGGCGAAGACACCAGACGAAGAAATTCAAGTGAATCATCAAGTGAAGTACTGAATGTTGGCAGAGGAAGAAAAAGAATAACAGAGGTAGTGGGAGCAAGAACATGAAAAGGAGTCAGTCTAGGGTTTAAAATGATGTGACTTGTTGTAAATGTAAACAGGTGAGACACTTCAGGAATCAGTGTCCAAATGATCAAAAAGAAGTCAACACTGCAGCAGACTACTAAGACGATGATGCTTTAATCTGTAGCGTGGAGAGCAGTGTGGATTCCTGGGTCATGGATTCTGGAGCTTCGTTTCATGCTACCCACAGCAGCGAAGCATTGCAGAATCTAAAAGAAGGTGATTTTGGTAAGGTAAGACTGGCGAACAATGATGTTCTTGATGTTACGGGCATGGGTGACATGGATTTAGTTACTTCAGCTGGTTCATGGACTTTGAAAGATGTCAGGGTGATTCCTGATTTGAAGAAACAGTTGATTTCTGTCGGTCAATTGGATGAACAGGGACATGAGGTTAAGTTCGGGAATAAGCAGTGGAAAGTTGTTAAAGGGAATCTTGTCATTGCTCGTGGAAAGAAAATGGGTTCATTGTATATGGTCAGTTTACCGCCTGAAGAAAGTGACGTTCCAGTTCAGAAGAAGACTAAAATCCGGTTCACAGAATCTCGTGGTCAGAAGAAGGTTTGCTTTGCAAGTAAGAAACCTAGAGTCACAGGAAAGATTCAAAGTGAACGTGCATGGAAAAGTTTAGAAAAACCAGTTAAAGGATTTCGTGGCAGTGGGAGCACAGGTTGTGCTTCAGTCATAGTTCCTAGACGACAGTGGGTTAAAAGAACTAATATTCCATCTAATAAAATCTCTCCAGATGATTACTTGCTGAATATGGAGAGTGTTTGTTCTCAGGGTGTTTCAGGATCTGGCAGTTTGTTTCAGTGGGAGCCGGTAGGGACGGAGAACAGGTCAGAGGCAGATACAGCCGTGACTGATATGTTGAAGCTCGGGGGAGCTTCAACGGGCCTTCAGGTCCGCTGCAACCAGGAAGACGAGGAAGATTACAAGAGGTACAAGTGTTCACATCGGAAGGTAGTTTGAAGATGATCAAGCCTCCAAGTGGGAGATTGTTGGGTTTGTGGAGTCTTGATTTGGGCTCGGGTTAAAGACAACTCAGTGACAGATTAATTAAATTAAAGATCTGACCCGTTTTTATTTAATTTTAGCCCATTAAGGTTTTCTTGAGGATTAAGTTGTAAACCTTAATTCTCTCTATTTATATTGTATCATTGTACTTGTAATTCCTCACGAGTGAGGCAGAAAACAATAAAAGAGTATCCTGGTTGCAGCCCGTGGACGTAGGTCACATCGACCGAACCACGTTAAATCTCACGTGTTCATCTTTGTTATTATTTTCTCTCGCGTGTTTCTACTTGTGTGTTTGTGCGCGGTTTGATCCTAACATATAAGACTTGGTGAAAAGGTCTACGTATGCAGAAGTTAAACATATATTGTAGACATTTTCTGTAGGATGACTTTAGCTGTGAGTGTAGAGATGTAGATGAGTTAGTTTTGTAAACATTGAACATGTGTTTATCAACCTATGCAATCTTTGCTTATTTTGTAATTGAAGTTTATTCATAAGTGATGATCTAACATGCCCTTTCAATCTCATATGAAGAAAGCTTCAACACTCCAATCATTAGTGAACATCTAATATCTAATGATATAGTTTGTTTAATAAAAAAGTTGATGTGACGGACATTTGTACATGTTATGATATTTGTGGTATATTAATTATATGTTAATAAATTAAAATAGTAAAAATACGAACGCTATTTAATCCTATTTTCTCTAAAAAATTATTTGTCTTACCATCAGAAGTTGTATTAATATGTATTGTCTTTCAATTAGTGAATGAAACTATGGCACGGAATTTTGTGTTGATGCCTTTTTTGCCTCTCTCATTCATATTGTATCTCGACTTAAACTTTGGGGGTTGTAATGTTATGGGGTTGGAGAACGGAAACTACAACGTAGGCTACCTAGAAGAATGGATTGATTTATACATAAGAGTCGAAGAGAGAATGAATAGAGATTAACAAAGCTTCGCAATTCAATAGAAGAAAGAAAGACGCGTGTTTTGTTTTCTTTAAAAAGGGCGCTAAGGTTGTGTTGTGAAGGCTAAAGTGGCGTTAAAACCGCTACTCCAAAGTTAAAAGTAGGCTTTAAAGTAGTAATCGTAATGGTTGACATCGTAAAAATAATCTTAATTTATAAGCTCGCCGTTACTATGGAAATCGATTTTGCTTTCTTTTCCTCTGACTAGAGTAATAAATATAATTAGTTAATACTATTACACGTGATTTAAAAATGACTTAATGAAATTAAATTTGTGTACATAACATATAGGTAACATTTAATTGAAAATTTAACCTATAGTCTAAAAATAATCATTTTAATTTTATATTCGGTAATTATCTTATAAGTTTGTTATAGCTAATATTAGTCTTCATATTATCTCGCTGGTACATGTTTAAAAAAAGATTGTGAACTTTTATTTTGCATAACAAATAAATCACTTGTGTAACGTAGTTTGGGGAACCCTAGATTCAAAATATTATGCACCTAAACTACATGAATCCAAACCATCAACCCAAACTACGAGTCACCGACAATCTATGATCAAACTGCTGCTTCTGAACAACAATCTCGGTGATCCATCCAAGCTTTCGGATCTTGAAGATGACGTTGCATTGGGGATTAACAGATCAGAGGGGGGTTGTTTATTTGACGGGTTTTGTTATCAATTTCTATTATTTTTCAAAGATTCTACATCAAATAGCATCTGGGGTTGTGGTTCTTGATGCGCTCCTCTCTGAGGTATAAACATATATACCCATAATTCTACTAATGAGATTTAATTTATGCATTACATTCTGTGTTATTATGAAATGATCGAATCTAGTTTATTATACATCTTGTAAAGAATCAAGTATTAGTGAACATAGCATACCAGAGCTAAATTTAACCATTCGAGTGCTAATGAGATTTAATTTATGCATTACATTCTGTGTTATTATGAAATGATCGAATCTAGTTTATATACATCTTGTAAAGAATCAAGTATTAGTGAACATAGCATACCAGAGCTAAATTTAACCATTCTAGTGCTAGAATAAAGCGTTTCATTTGCCCTTTTTAATGTTAATGAAGGTTCACTTAGTACAATTTACAGGCTCACTAGTTTTGAATTAGACCATGAACTTTTTAGGCAGGTATCAATTCTTCCCCATGAATCCCATTTGGGATCCAGTGATGAGGCATTTGGGTCAGGTTTTTTGGCACCCGGGTTGCCTTTTGCGGTATGGTCTAGATCAAGTGCTCACTTGTTCTTCAGAAACAAGCTGCATCCATAAATCAACCTGGAAGAATCTTACCACCTCACCTGAAAACAGAGGTCAAAGGAATGAAGGATGTTCTTTTGACTTCTTTAAGCTTTGGTTATTTTGAGTTTATCAACAAAACGAAAATATGAATCATAACTAGTAAGTGTGGGCTGAAATGTTCTTATTGGGTTTAACTGTTAAATAAATCACTAGTTCATGGTCAGCTGGTGAATCTTCTTTATACTTTATCCCTCGTATTAGACACTGAGGACGTGAGCTGAGGTGGGATTGAACCTGGTTAATTACAACTGTTGACAGCGTAGGCTAGTAGACTTGTACACTTTTTATTTGAACCTTTGTTGATGAATATTTTAGTAATTATCATATACATACATTCTCTGTTTGCTCCCGTTGATACGTGATGTTTGTGGAATCATGTCTAGCATTGTAATTGTCTTATAGCGGGGAACATGCATTTCACCAATGCAAGTTGCAACCTGATCCACGTGTTGTGGTGGGAAATGAGAGTTTGATAGAATGAAGAGGGAATGCAGAGGATATATCTCAACTTGCTTTCATAGCTCAGATGGTTAGAGCACCCGTTTAGTAAGCGGGAGGTCTTGAGTTTGAATCTCAATGAAAGCAAATTTTGATTTTCTTTTTTTTCTCAATCTCGGACCGAATTTGTTGATATTTTAAACAACTATTATAGATAAATCTTTTATATAAATAAATAGTATTGCCAAATCAACATTAACAAACTTGTACTTCAAGTACATATATTTCCCTACTGACGTGTGAGGTTATGACTAGAACTATAGTAATCTTGAAGGTCTTAAATGCCATATGCAACCACATTGTTCTTGATGCGCCTATCCGAGAGGTATGCATATATATTTAAGGTTGTGCCCTACTCGTTGAGCTTGGAGTAGACCTATAGGGTATCTTAGTTGATCCGTTTCCAGAAGTTTGTTGGTTCCTGTCGCTTGATTACCACATTATTGATCAATTCAACAGTTTGAATCATAATCTCTCAAGTGTTTTGGTAACATACTAAAGATTTCAAACAATTCATCAACATCGTCACTGTATATACATCTTCATCTGGTTCATGATTATGATGATAATGAAGAACTATGTCATACTCTTGTCGTTTTTTTTTGATACCTCAGTTTGAACAAGAACTCTTCCAGAAAAATAAATGGGTTTTCACTTTTGAGGCAGATATCTATTCTTTCCCACAAATCCCATTTGGGGATTTGTAATGAGGCACTATAACTCTTATTTAGCACAAGCGGGTGTAAAAATAGGCGTTAAAGTCAGGTTGATTGACACCCGGGTTGGCCTGTTTCAGTATGTTCTAGATCAAATACTCACCTGTTCTTCAGACAACAACCTGCTTCCATAAATCGACTCAAACAAATCTCTTTACTTGCTCTGCTGTTTTTTGATTGCAATAAGATAACTGGGATTGATACTGATGCAGCAGTCCCTCATATCAGACACTGTGACAACATGAGCCGGGTTGGGTTTGGACTTTGGACCTATTTAATTTAGGTGTCGAGGGCGTAGGCTTGTAAACTTTGACGATTCTGATTGAACCTTTGTTGATGAACGTTTTAGTAGTTATGATATACATGCATTCGCTGTTTGCTTCTGCGATGATTGGAATCATGTCTAGAATTTTCATCGTCTTATAGCAGGAAAATGCAGTGCACCATTGCAAGTTGCAACCTGATCTACTTCTTGTGGTGGGAAATGATAGTTTGATGAAATGAAGAGGGAATGCAGAGGATGTATCTCAACTTGCTTTCATAGCTCAGATGGTTAGAGCACCCGTTTAGTAAGCGGGAGGTCTTGAGTTCAAATCTCAATGAAAGCAGTTTTTGATGCTCTTTTTTTTAATCTCAGGGACTATTGATTTGTGATGTTATGACTAGAATTATAATAATCTGGTAGGGTTATTTTAGATATCATGTACAGAATGCAGCCACATTGTAGTGCACACCCCCTATCCATATCTTGCGGTGGGGACCAATAATTTGATAAAATGGTAAGAAAATGTGTGGATGTAAATCAGATTGCTTTCATAGCTCAGTTGGTTAGAGCACCCGTTTAGTAAGCGGGAGGTCTTGAGTTCAAGTCTCAATGAAAGCAGGTTTCAGTGTATTTTTTGCACAAGAACCACACATTCGCTTCCTGAAAGGAAGCAGTTTTTTTCACTTCATAGAGATGTGTACAGGGAACATCCAACAGCATCTAGTGAAGTGTTGAAGTTTCTCAACAGACAGAAAAGAAGACGCATAACAGGAAAGCATGATAGGAGAATGTAGTTATTAAGTTTAATAGATATGTTAATCACTAGTTCATGCTCAGCTTTCAGGTTTGTGGCTCAAAGTCTTGTGAGTATTGAACCCCTGGATCTTGTACAAACCCAAGAATAGAATGACCCCGAATTTGACACTCTTGCCATGTCGATTGAGCCGTGGTTCCAAGCTCCATCATTTTTTTGTTGCAAAAATATTATTCTAGTCCCTCATATTTGACATTGTGAATACAGAGTTGTGGTTTGAAGCTGGTTAATCCAACTGTTGATATCATAGCTTGGAGACACTTTATAAATTTATTGAGAAAATCTTTGTTGATGTAGGTTGTAGTGGTTATGAAAGTCTTTATAATTAATTTGCTTTGAAGCTTCAATCCAAGTGTTGACATCTTTCCGTTTTTGGATAAGTATTTTTTATTATGCGTCTTGAATATTGGGTGGAACTAAAAATTATTGAATGAAAATGAGTTAGGGTTGTTTGGCAGCATTTGAACCAGTCTATTAATGGTTCAGATGTCTGAATGGTTCAGCACTTAATAGTTCAGTCTGTTTGTTTCGCGAGCAAATGTCTGAATGGTTTAGACATTTGCCTCTGAATGATTAAGTATATATTAATACTGAATAGTTAAGAGGTCTAATGTTGAATGGTTAAGACTTTTTATCTGAATTAGTCAGACATTTGCCTTTGAATAGTTAAGCGATATACTAGCTTTTAATGGTTCAGACCTCTTAGTGGTTCAGTACTTACTGGTTCAAACATCTTATTAGTTCAACACTTAATCATTCAGAAATTGCAAAACAATCCTTTAATTAATTCCCTTTGATATGAAAAAATTGTCTTTCATAATAAAAAATTGTCTTTCACAATAAGAATAAAATTGACTTATTACACCGATGCATAAAGTGCAACAATTACCTATCGTAGAAAGGCCAAAAGTTTTCTAATTTCAAGTAAGTCATCAATGTTGAAATGTAAAAAGAAATTGATACCGATTTTTTTTAAAAAAAAACTGAATTTATTTTTTCTTTCCGTAACTTTGTTTTTCTAGTAATTTATTTGATTTCTTAATATTATCTAGGACCTAAAAACATTCTTTTTGACATTTTCATCATTTAAAAACGTTCAATCAGGAAGATAAAAATATACGAGTACCATAACCAAATTATGAAAATTTTAGAAGAATAAAAAATATGGGTAATTTAGAAACACAAAGTTACTATTATTAAATAAAACATAATATGGTCTTCTTTGATTTGGTGGGTTGCTAAAATTGTACCAAGCGAAGCGTTGAGGGAATTAGTCCTTTTGTATATATTTCTATGAATTTACGCACTAAAAATCAAAACTAATCTTGCAAATGTCCAACCTTAATTTGAATATTCATATATTTTTCTAAAAATGTATACTTTAACCATAATACGTAATATTCTAATGTTAAAATAAAATTTACATAAACTTCTCATTACCAACTTGATTTACCCATTTATGATTAATTGAACGAGGTAACATAATTGTTTTAACTAGTTTACAGAAACTCATGCATGTTGATTGAGCTGTAATCTACATAACCACTCATTACCACCTTGGTTCATCACTCTATCTCTTAATGGATTTGTCGTTGAATCCAAGCTCCCACCCGACTGAGTTAAACACGACTTAAGTCTATTTGACTAATAACTGTGGACAACCTTTAACAATTGTAGAAACATATTTTAATTAAAATAATATAACTTTATCTTATTATAAATATATGTTAAGAAAAATGGATATTGATTGATTCTTGATGATCAAAATCCATTTTGATGACAATTTGTGGTTTATTTCGTAGAGGATTCTTTGTTTCTATTTATATAAATCCATGTGTAAAAGTTCGGAAGGTTGATTCGTCACATAACTTAAAGTATTCTTCTATCATTGAATGTGCATCATTACTCAAACTCTACTTTTATTTATGATTAAATTTTTTTACATATTATGTATTTATTAAATACACGTCAAATGATGTATGCAATCTAGGACTGTTGTCAATTGTAATTTGTTACCTCTTGATAGTTCTTAGATTATATACAACACTTGTCTTGTAAACTTAATTTACAACAAGTTAAACTATGGTTTACGTATTTTTACCCGTAATTTATCAGTTAAATGTTTAATCAGTGGTGTATGAATCTATAATTTTAATTAAATAATCAAATAGAATGAGAAATTGTAAGGTGAACTTCCTCAATAATATTTTAATTCAATTTAAAAATATATAAATGATTTGCATAATATGAAACTTGCAATCTCGAGTTGATATGGTTTAACCTCAACTCTCCGTACCAACTGATTGGATATCTAATGATGCTTGAATAATATCACACAACGATGATTATCAGAAAACCATATGATATGACTAATTACCTCATAATCAACACAAAATTAGCACTAATTATCTTATCTACAATCTCTTAAGTAATTCTTCATAATATCATATGTTGTTTGTCTAAACTCCAAACACAACCATCATTCCCTTTCAAGACTTCAACATCAACTACATAAACCAGTCATCATCCATTCATCTTCATGAACTTCTTGTTCCCAATTATTGATTTCAATAATTCCATAAGCAATCCGAATCATTTGGTGCAATTGAAGTTGATGGAGCTTCTTGATCTTCAATTCCCTTTATACCCTTTGATGAATTTTCAGTGTTCTTCTCTGAGCTCACCCCTGTATCCTCTGACCCTACCATCTGACCATAAGTCCCCATCAAACCTCTCAAGATCGACTGATCGTACACTGCGAATGACGAACCACACGGGAATTGATGCGTAAGTTGATCAGATTGAAGTTCAAGCAACAAATTGGAATTCGATTCGAATGGTTGAATTGGATTGTTGAGGAGATTGCTGATCATATCTTTCTGTGTTGTTTGAATTTCTGTAGAATTGGAGAAGCAGGGCACGCGAATCGACTCGGGTATGTTTCGATTGATGTTCTTCCCACCAAAAGCTGCCGGAGATTCCATCAACGGTGGCAGAGAAGCACCACCGCCACCGGAATCCGTCATCATCAGCCCTGAAATGTGCACTTTCTTCCCTCCTGAATTCTTGTGAAACACACGACAGATCACCCAATCATTCTGCAGTTTGAAGGACAAAGAATCATAATCAATTAATCAAACGCAAAGTATTCAAGAAACAGAGGAAAAAACAGAGTAAAAAACAGGGGAAGAATGATGAATCTAAAAGCTTTTACCTTTGCTGATTTTGGTAAGTTTTGCAGCGATAGTTTACCCTCTAATCGATATTCATGAGCTACCCAATTCGTCTTTTCCCCTTTTGGAGCTCTGCCCATGTAGAAAACTAAAGTTTTCTTCATTCCAATTAGCGATCGGCCCCTGAAAATCTCTTTATCTTTTCCTGTGGCCTTCCAATAACCCGAAGAAGTCGCTCTGTTTGTCCGCAATCCAGTCGGGTACTTCTTGTCCCGAACACAGAAGAAATACCACTCTTTTGCTCCTAATTTCGCCAACTCTGTTCATAGGATACCCGAATTGTTAAAGATTTGTAACGAATACGAATCGAACATAAAAGAATAATAGAAGTTGGAAGTTAAGACTAAGAACTCACTTGGTAATTCCCATGGCTCTGTTTTGTTCATATCTACATCTCCAATTGCTTTAGCAACAAATTCGCTATCGATGACTTTGTTCGACAAGTAATGAGTGATCAATTCTTCATCGGTTGGGTGAAATCGGAATCCCGGTGGCAAATCCATATGATCTTCCCCTTGATCATGACCAGAGAGCTTCTCCATCATCTAAGTGTTCTTGAATCTCGGAAAGATGAAAACTTTTTGCAGAAAATGAGTCTTTAGGCCAAGATTTGATATGGGTTGTTCATCAAATTGAATTGGGTGAGTGAGAACATAAACATTTATAGGAGTGGATTGAAATTGAAAGCTATGGGGAATCATTGAACAAGTAGAGAAAAATAGAAATGACAATGATGGTATAAAAGTAAAACTAAAAGATGGTGTAAGCTGGAAGATTGAAACACTTGATGAGGAAAAAAAGAAACAGAATGAACAACTCAAGGATGGGGGAGGGTAGATGTGGCATTTTGCTATATTCTTCATTTTGTTTCAATAAATTTGATTAGTTGAATGTATACTATGACCAATCTTTTAAACCAAATTACATGTATTATGTTATGCATTTGAGATTTTATGAAGGGAAAGCACTTAAAAACTAATACGTTTTATGTGATTCGTGTGAGATTTTATATAAACGTTTATAAACTTGAAAAGAATTGTATTTTAAAAAATATAAGGTTTTAACATGAATGCTCTTGACATGTTTCGAAAAATATGATTCTTTGAGTTAAAAATGGATGTATAAAACTACTTTAAACTTTTAAATTATTCATTGAAAAGGTAAAATTGAAAAGAGCGGTTTACCCAATCGTATTTAAGAAAAAAAATGCATCTACATCGGCATATATCAAAAAATATTTTTCTTTAAAAAGTGTAAATAATCATTTAACTAAAAGATAAAGCGTCTAAAATGGTCGACTACCCCAATTTAGCATTTAAAGTAATTTTGTTATATGTCATAACTGTTAAACTAAAATTGTAAAGAAAAGCTAAATAATCTAAGAAGATAGTAAAAATTGTTACATATTATAACTAATCAAAATATCAAACTATTTCAAAAACTACTTACTTATTGGCTAAATAACAAATGAAAAAATTAAGAAAACAAGATAGTTAATTAAATCTTAAAATAGAAAAAGAAAATAAAAAAAAGTAAGAAGAAGCAAAAGCCGGGAGAGGGGTACGGGGGTGTGGACTTGAACCAAGGGCGCACCCTTAGGGGAGTGGAGCAACTATCATTGCGCGTGAAACCAAATTATTGTTAATTAAACTAGACTTGATGAAAATTAAAGAAAAAAAAACTAAGTGGTAGTTTATTGACCATCTTGTTACTATTCATTGTTGAAAGGTTGCTCCACACCGACATACATTTTTAAATTGATATATAATATTTATAATTCTATTAAACTGGTATTATTATTAGAGGTGGCAAAGTGGGCGGGTTTGATTGGGTTGGTTGTCGGGTCAGAATAAGTTTGGGTCAAGATGGGTTTAGGTCAGGGATAAGCCAATAAAAAAATAGGTCAGGATGGATATGTGTCACAATAGGTTTGGGTCAGGATAAATTCGGGTCAGGATGGGTCAATACTATTAAAAAAACATTATATTATTTCTTTGACCACTTTACATTTAAATATCTAATCATACAATCACACCAATACGAGTTAATGTAGCAAAAGAACTCCATAACTTCTCCTTCCTGGAGCTTGTGTCGGTGCCGGAGACGGTAAAATCCATTGAATATCTGACGACATCAATTGAGAACCAGAACGCCTAGGGTTGTTCACGGTCCGTTTTGGCCGGTTTGACCAAGATTTTTGGGCAAACTGATGGTTTGCAATTTTGTATAAACGTAAGCCAAACCATCCGATGGTTTGACGTTTCGGTTTTGATGATCTAGGGGTCTATACGGTTAGGTTTGACGGTTTGTGCGGTTCTTGTTCAAAATAAAATGATGCATAACTATCTAAAATGATGATGAGTCTATAATTAATGTTATGAAATAATATATCATTATAAAAATGTTATATCAACTAGTAGAATACGAGGCGCTCATTTTGTCGACACGATAGTTTCAATAAAGAATGATTTATTAAATTAACAATTATGGTATTTGTTGTGTTTATAAGTATTAATATTATTTTTAGATAAAGTTTTTCTTAACTTCAGTTGATGTAATATTCTTTGTTTACGAAATTTTTTGTTTAATAAGTCAACACTAGTTTTACTCCTCGCGCTTCGCGGCGAGTAAATTGAAGTCGGGCTTTCCCCATGCAACGAAGTGGGAGTTTGACAGTTATCGGTTCGGCTCATCAAAAATCATAAATTTGAACACTGACGTCGGTTCCGATAATACTAAAATTAACATCAATCGGGTCTAGCGTACAAAACCTCAACAATAAATCAAAGTGGTACCTCAACAATAACATCAAAAGTGATATCTCAACAATAACGTCATTCATAAGCGATTGGATTCGTCATGATACCTCCAACTATATCATCACCCTCTTTAGCGTACGATACCAAAATTTTATTCGATATTGAATACATGTATAAACAAAATCTTATATAATATTTTTGGATTGTGTAAAAAAATAAAAATTAGAAAATGAATACAATAATTGTATAGGTGAAAACCTAAACTTAAAAAATTAAGTGGCTAATTTTAAAATACAAAAAGTTCCATGTAGCAACATAAGTTGCTTTTTAATATATGTATAATGGCAGTTTCATTCCTTGTGAATGTAGGTAAGTTTAAATAATAATAGTACTTGTGCTGATATATATGTAAGATATATTACTTTAAACATATGATTTACAAACTCATATTTTTCATATATTGATGACAGATCCAAATCTTTCATTGTCCCTAAGGAACTCGAATATCACAATCGGACACTTCACCCTTCGGGATGACACGTCATCTATTTATGCGTAATCTAAATCAAGAAAAACACACAAATGATTGCATGGTAATAACTGCAATTATGCAAGCAATCTTAACAGCAGTAACAGTTTAATCATCCATCAAACCATCCTAACCCATCTTTTTTATTTTGATGATCCATTCTGACCCACATTTTTTCTCCCTCAATTATAACTTAACCCATCTATAAACCTTATATAAATACTTAACCCATCTATAAACCTTATATAAATTATACTATATCCAAGAAGACCCAAACATCAATATTTAAATACCCAAAAAACCCAAGTTGAAGGTTTTGGGCAAAGATTGCCACGCCTAATTATTATTCACGTGAAAACAATTCAAGATGAAGCCAATATATTTTTATTGCTTTTTATTATTATTTTTTAGATTAAGTGATAAAGTGAGATTGTTTAGATTGAAATATGATATAGTTCGTTTGGTAACACAAATTGGCGTGGCACTACTGCGGCTTTCATGAATATTTCAATGTTCTTTTTAAAGGATAAAAATAATTTTGGATAATTAAATTACAGAAATGTCATTTTCGTAAGAACTATGGAATTGATTGATATTGATTTCCCTGTTCTATCCCTGGATTTTGATTATAATAATTTAGAAATAAAGCCTTGTTTTTTTTAACAGCAAATAAAGCCTTGTTAGAAAAATCTAAAGCACATTGTTATGTACACAGCAAATTTAATAGACAAAAATCGTTTTAGAAGAAATTGTTACGTACACAATAAGATCTCTTATTATCTTTTAGCTTTAGTCCCCACTAATGCTCAATTCACCAAAAGATAGCATTATGAAATATAATTGTTTGATCACAATAATTTAGGCTGTTAGACACCCAATAGCGATCAAACTACGTTGGTCAAAGCTATCCAAATTAGCTTCATCTTTTTCTTTAATATATATGTTATACTATTATAGTCGGTGTTTTCAAACTCGAACCGGAATGTAAATCAGTCTTTTTATCGGTCTACTGATTAGGTCGGATTTAGAAACCAAATAGCATTATAAATAATCTAATAATATATTTACAGGTTTGTGTATATTTGTGATTTTACTTGTGTTTAAAATACAAATACTAAATAGAAAAGTGAAGAAAAAGATGTATAAATCGGGTATAAACTAAGAATAAATAAACAACTTATCATCTTATTATCACTAAATGATGAGTTCGTAGATGAGACTAGAATCCCCCAAATGAATGTAGATCTCAAGTGAGGATTTGTTAATCAAGCGATTTTGTAGATTTTTATTTAATTTTCTTATCAGTTACTTGTTTCTCCTCTAGAGAAATATCATGTTGTTGTTTTTAAGGAGATGAAATTAAAGGGAACGGATGTTGTTACTTGTTGCAACCACAAATATATGGTGGAGCGGTCTTAGTGTCAGATTGGACCGTATCAAGCATTCGGAGTCACAAACAAGTACAACGTGGTGATAACTCATTAGAAGGGACCTAAAGACGTAGATGATAGAAAATATGTGTACGCGGGGGGGGGGGGGGGGTGGGGAGTCATTTCAATACATCAGATATATACGAGAACATTAAATTGTATTTGTCACGTTTATATGTCTTTATAGAGTTGGTTGATACAAACGTCTTGTTAAAAAAAAGTTTCATTTTCATATCATCGTTCTATGTATCTAAATGGTTGAGTCTAAGATTAGAATTCATCTAGTCACGAAACTTAAACGTGGTGAACATCAAACAGTCTTTTACACCTAACATTGATGAAGTCAAACAAAAGTCAAAACTTTCACTTTTAAGTAGAACCTTATAATTCATTATAAATACAACTGAAAGATCATGGACCCTTCCAAAATGTAGGTTGTGCCATACCTTAATGCCTAACTAGTTTGTAGTATATTATTATTGTTATTCATGCTTTTTTTCCCTATTCTTTAGGAAACTAAAAATTGTAATAACTACAAGTATTTTAGATTTAATCTTTTGATTTGAATCAGCCTTTATTTTGTTATAGCACCGTATGTAATTTTCAAACAGGTATGAATAACATGACGCCTTTTGGTAAAATAAAAAAATGTTTGATTATTATCAAATGATTATATTATTCAAGATATATATAAAATCATATTGATTGATATTATAGAGGGTTATCTAGGAATTCTTTAACCTACTTATATATATAAATTCTTTTCTTAAGTAGGTCTATATTTAAATTAGTGCACCATTCTTTAGTTGGTTTTAGACAAATATGATTTGCTTTATAAACTTGCAAATTACCCTTGTTGCCTTATGCCTTATCTTTTTTCCTTTCACTTTATGCTCCCGTGTGAAAGTAAGTATGGGTAAAGTGACAGGGGCGTGAGGTGTGAATGGCGGACGTGGCCCTCCTTTGCGTGACCATAGGCATGGTTGAGCTCTATACCACTCCGAACCATCTATTTTTTCTTCAATTAAAGTTTTTCATGTCACCCCTTCACATCCACTAACCTATTGCAAACATTTAGTAAGTGTAGGTGTAACCACACCTATTGCCTTTGTGACATCTGCATGACGTTTTTTTAAACACAATCACTAACATATGTAAGTGTATAACACAATAGTATTAGAAGCGTGGGAGGCGTCTTAGGTTTCCCGAATTGTCATGTCAGCATTATATCAGATTTTTTTTTTTAATTTTCCCCAGTTTTTCTCCTTTTGTATTGTGCCGTCCCAATCCCCCACATTCCCTCAATGTGTATTATGGGTGGTACAGTACAAGTTGTATTTAAACGAAAGAAGCTGCTAAATCATAAGGAATTTTGGCCGGGTTGGAATGTTTATTTTCTCATATGGATCGGGGGATGGTGTTCCCACTGAGGCCAGGTATCAAGTATCAACTCTTGTTTGCTTTCCTCAAGTCAGATTCGTTGACCGAATTCTATAATTTAGGCATGGTAAGTAACAAACCATATGTTTGACTATTTGAACATCTTTGGTTGTGGTTCCTTTTCACCAAATTGTACCTTGAAAGGTGACTTTTGACACCTTTGTTATAGCCTTTATGAAAAGTGATTCATTTGAAGCTTTTGTTGTCTAGTTAACAAATCTGAGGTGCTTTAAGAATTAAGAAGATGCCCTTTAATCTTATCAACCAACAAAGGTTTAGCCTAGTTTATATAGGTGGTTTGACCAAGTATGCCAATTGACAACCATATCGGATCATCCTTAATGTCATTTAGCCTAATAGCCTAACATATTTAGTCATTACGGTCTTTGACTTATAAAATTTGGATGCCTAATATAATAATCTAAACCTTATTTAGAAGCTAGTTTTGGAATGAAGTGTCAAATGATGATTTGAAGTTACTAATACGACTTGTTTAACTTCATCATGAATGTGGATTGCTTGCTTGAAAATATTCATACTTAAGTTTGACTTGATTTTTCAAGATTAATTAAATGGGTTGCGCGAACTAGGCACAATCATATCACGATCCAACTACGGGTCAACTGTCCTTTTTTTTTGTCCTCCGCCTTTTTCGTTTCTTCAGTTAGCCGGCTTGAACATTTGTTGTACGTTGATGCATTAGAATGTAAAATATGAATATACGAGTAACTGCATTCAACATTTGTACACATGTTAGATGTTTTTACTATCATCGAATTCATAAAATTGTATTTTATAATATGTGACCATGCATATATGCATTTGCATTGTCTAATGCAGTGCTTAAGTTTTTCTATAATCTTGAGATCTTTAACAAGATCTTCTTAATTAGTCAACGGTTAGTTTTAAATGATTTATTTAGTTATGAATTTATTATATGTACTATAAATCAAGATGTATATATAACTAGTAATTATGGTATTTAAAATTATTAATAAAGTATAGTTTTTGTTTTGATTTTTTAATTATAGTTTTTATAAAAGTATATTATAAGCGATTTAAGGATGATCACGAGAAAGATGTGAGGGTTGATAGGGATTTCCTCTTGAAAATAGTTTTGTGTTGCGTACTCGAGTAATAAATACAATCTAGTGGACTAGTGGTCTATCAGTAATCCAACTAATCGTTAAAAAACTATCTTGATGTGAAGTTTATATGTTTCATCTTATTTTCCTCATAATCTATGCACGTAAACTGTTAACTTCAATACTTTATATTATCCATATTTATAGTTGACGAGTAATTTAGATGTTGATATTTATTTAGTATATTAAATTATCAACATCAATATTTTAAGTATTTAATATATAATGGAAATACATTAAATTTATATTTATATTAGTTTTAATATAAAAATTAGTATCAAGTTGATTGTTGGTTATTTAAAAATTGATGTGTGAGGTGTTATGTGGAATTAAGAATGTCTAGTAGGAAAGTTGCAATTGAACAACCAACAAATGTAGGAGTTGGACTCGTGCACAACTATTATCTAATCTATATGTTTTTATAGTTCTATGCCTCAACCAACATATATCTTCTCTCCATTGCTTCTTTAGTGTCTTGTTACTCTGAACGTAGAGTGGATAGAATGATTTGAACAAATTAAACACAAGTCAAATGATACTGAAAATAAGAATTATATGAATTGATCATGTGATATTTCAGAATTTAAATTTGACTGAGGTATTAAGCCTCTGGGCCTAAATTAAACATAAGTGACTAATAACCCCCCCCTAGAACTAACCTTACCATCTCTCTTAGTCTATTTTTCTTTCTCGCACCTTACTCATTTTCCGTATCATGGACTACCAGACATCGTTGACTGCCAACGTCTAGCCTACAACCTCCTCCCCGTCTCAATATACAAAAACCACCATTCTCTCTCTCAATGTTCAACAATCACTAATGACCATTATCGTCTCCATCGTTAACCATCACCGCCACTCACTTCAACATTTATCTCATCCACCATTTGTATGTAAAACCCCCGTTACCACCTCCCCTTCCTCATATTTGTGGTTAGTTGTGTCTTTGTCAAGACTAACATTTTTGTTGTAAATTGAGGTACACTTTTGGACATGTTTATACGATTTAGGATTTTGATTTGGGTGTTTATATTAGATATGTTTTATGTCTTCAAACATGGTATTGATTATAATTGTTATCTAGATGCTCATTTTATTGTATTTATGTTTTATGTCTTCAAACATAAATATGCTATTAGAAGTGGTTTAAGGCTCAAAATAAACGACCCCACACTAAAGAATTGGGGTGACAATCACATCACATTGATGAATTGAAATTAATAAAACAAAACACAACTGGTATATTTATTATTATCAAATACATCTACATGCCACCCTTTTTAAAGTCAAATATGTGCATCACACAGTCTTTGAAATGTATTTGTGATGTGTTTATGTTTAATGAGTCAAACGTATATATAAAAATAGTTAGTAAAAGAATTCACTCAAATTATTTGAGATGACACAACTTATGTAATCATAACACATAACATATAACATTTTTTTGTGCATAAAACATTTTAGCCATAAAGACCCCATAAAACTATCATTATTTTAACTTTTAACCCTTTACCCACTCACAATTCATCATCTCTAACTCATAATATTTTTTCACATCATCCTTTTAATTCTACATAAGACAATTCAACATCAATTTCAGTTGTATTGACATCCTAATGAAATCTCCACAGACTTACATTACATAACCAGTGCATCAAAAAAATTATCACTCATTTATGTACCTAAACTAAAAAAAGGACCGAAAATATAAAATTACTGTGGCCCATGCAGGTCTCGAACCTGCGACCTTCGCGTTATTAGCACGACGCTCTAACCAACTGAGCTAATAGGCCATTTGTTCTAACCATTTGGTTATCAATATTAATCACTGGCCTCTAAGTATTTTATTATCAGAAACCTCCAGATGCAACAATGGCTTGAAACGAGCAGTAAGAGAGAGAACAGATGAACAGGGGGTGTTTTAACAACTGCAATGCTTCATGGAAGACGAAGAACAACTTCACTCAACAAACCCTTTTCCAATTGCTATACATCAGAAGCAAAACCACAATTACTCAACCCCATACTTCAAAACCCAAATTGAACACCTTTCTTCTTGTTGCTTCCATAGTGAAATCCCTCTCTGAGCCCGGTGGCACTCGTAACCTCAACATTGGAGATTCAACTCTCATTCAACTCTCTGATTCACTGGTTCTTGAAATCCTTAGAAGAAACTCTCTTGATGTATCAAAAAAGATTGATTTCTTCAAGTGGTGTTCTCTCAGGCATGATTACAAACCCTCGGGGGCTACTTACTCTCAGATGCTCAAAACCCTCTGTATAAACCCTGTGATTTATAAAGATTATATCTTTGACTTTCTTTCCTCCATGAATCTTGAAGGGGTGGTTCTTGATTCATCAACGTTCAAAACCCTCCTTGATTCTTTCATAAAGTCTGGTAATTTCGATTCTGCACTTGAAGTATTGGATCGTGTGGAGAATGTTTTAGATAAGTTGGATCATGATGTTTACAACTCTGTTGTTATTGCACTTGTTCGTAGTAATCACTTGAATATGGCTTTGTTTACATTGTTTAAGTTATTGGATTCTGTTACGGATGAAGACGTTGGTTTCATTGATCTTGCTGCTTGTAATGAGTTGCTTGTTGCACTAAGAAAGGCTGGGATGAAATCAGAATTTAGAAGTGTTTTTGATAAGTGTAGAGAAAATATTAGGAATTTTCCTGTGGATGTGTGGGGTTATAATGTATGTATTCACGCGTTTGGTAATTGGGGAGAATTGGAAACTTCTTTGAATCTTTTTAAAGAGATGAAGGAAAAGAGTGATTCTTTGGCTCCTGATTTGTGCACTTATAACAGTCTGATTCAGTCTCTTTGCTTCAATGGGAAGGTGAATGATGCTCTTATTGTTTGGGAGGAGTTGAAAAGCTCGGGTCATGAGCCGGATGATTTCACTTATCGTATAATCATACAAGGCTGCTGTAAATGTTATAGAATGAACGATGCCACCAGAATTTTTGGTGAAATGCAGCATAATGGGTTTCGCCCGGATACTATTGTGTATAATTCTGTGCTTGATGGGTTTCTGAAATCAAGAAAACTTATGGAAGCATGCCAACTGTTTGAGAAAATGGTTGATGATGGCGTGAGGGCTTCTTGCTCCACATACAATATATTGATTGATGGGTTATTTAAAAACCGAAGAGGCCAAGCTGCATATGCATTGTTTGGAGATTTAAAAAAGAAAGGTCAGTTTGTGGATGGAATCACCTACTCCATTGTTGTACTTCATATATGTAGAGAGGGAATGATCGAAGAAGCTCTGGAATTGGTGGAAGAAATGGAATCCAGAGGATTTGTTGTTGATTTAGTTACAATAACTCATCTCTTGGTAGCTATTAACACAGAAAGTCGAATGGATTTGACAGATAGACTCTTGAAGCATATTAAAAATGGTAATCTGATGCCAGCTGTTCTTGAATGGAAAGCTAATATGGAAGCGTTAATGAAAGATCCAAAGAAAAGAAAAAAAGATTTCACCCCTATGTTTAGAAAAGGTGATTTTAGAGAAATAATGTCTTTAATTACTTCACATGAATCGAATTATTCAAGTAAAGAAACCATAGACCCATGGTCATCATCACCATACATGGACCATTTGGCTGATGAAGCAAAATCACAGAGTCAGCTACTGATTTCATCAAGGGGAAAGCGTGTTCAAGAAAAAGGTGTAGACTCATTTGATATTAATATGGTAAATACTTACTTATCAATGTATCTGACCAAAGGAAAGCTAAGTTTAGCCTGCAGATTATTTGATATTTTTACTGATTTGGGTGTTGATCCTGTAAACTACACTTATAATTCATTAATGAGTTCATTGGTAAAGAAGGGGTATTTGAATGAGGCTTATGGAGTTCTTTCTGAAATGGGAGAAAAGGTTAGTTCTGCTGATGTGGCAACATATAATGTGATATTTCAAGCATTGGGCAAGATGGGACGCGCTGATCTAGCCGGTGCTGTTTTGAAAAAACTAACAGAGGGAGGTTTTCTTGATATGGTGATGTATAATACTCTGATAAGCGTATTGGGGAAGGGTGGACGGTTTGATGAGGCGAATAAGGCTCTTGAGCAGATGAAGAAAAGTGGAATAAACCCTGATGTTGTCACTTATAATACACTAATTGAAGTTAATAGCAAAGCAGGTAGATTGAAGGAAGCTCAACGTTTTTTAAAGATGATGGTGGATGCGGGTTGTGCTCCAAATCATGTCACTGACACAACTCTTGAGTTCTTGGAGAAAGAAATCAAAAAAGAGAAACAGAAACAAAAGTGAGTTCTTGTGATTAGATTCTTGTAGGTTTGTAGCAGTCCAAACATGTTTAGAGTCCCTTGGCTGTAATTGGATGTTCTAACAACCTTATTTGATAAGAATGATAGATCAGCACTCAGCGACAAAGAATCAAGTCTGATGTTTTTTAGAAATGAAACTTCAGTTGCAGATGAGTAAAATTTCCCTATTATGTGAGACCTTCTATGCTTTTCACCACATAGGGTTGCCAGTGTAGGTTTATCAAAGTTGTACTGCTTTTCACCAGATATAAGTATATAAGTTAGCTTTCTACTTTCTTTGTTTCATTGTGATCTCATTGTACTTGCACAATTCGTTTATTCACATGAACAAATTACATCTTGCGTTTGGTGTTTATTAATTGTTCTGTTGATGAAATTGTGGATCTGGTTTTCCTTTTAATTTGTACTTTTTGTTCGTAGTTTTGATCTTGACAATTTGGTTCACTTATATTGGATACACATCTTGCGCATATTGTTATGGAGCTGATTTGTAACATTGATTCATCTTTTAGTTTACAAAATGATAATTTTGACGGTCAAGAAATTTCAAGTGATGTAGTTAGTTTTTCTCATGGTTAGCAAAGATGGTGTTCTCTTTTGACTATGTAAATTTTGATTGGCGATTGTTAGGTATTATTACTAAGATTCTGCCCATGTTTAGTGTTGTAAGAAAATGATTAGGTTCAATATGCTATATGTGTGTGGCGACGTATATTTTTATATTAATCTTATTTGATCTCTGTAATTGGTTTAATCACCTTGAAGCGATGAACGCTTGTCTAAGTAGTTTGCATGGGCTATCAAACTATATGTTCTGAGACTTGTTAGATAATATGATAGCTCTTTTGAGTATTATCCCTCAAATTATTTGACATATGTGCTATATTGTTTCAAAATAATATGTATTATAGAAAATTAAGCATTAACATTTATGGTTTGTTCTGCATACAACCCAAAAGGCTACCTAGTAATTTAGATACTTTAAATCATTCAAAATATATGTTCCAAAGTATACTTGATTAGATTAGAGGATCCTGATTCCTGAGCTATTGGATTTAGTCAATAAAGTCAATTAAGATTTGTGTGTGTTCAGTCTAGTATATTGAATACAGAAGCATGCAGTTTGTTTCAATCCTGTTCTCCTTACTTGGTGATTGTGTATCAGGCGAATATCACTTGATAATTTAACAAGTTACATGCTGCTATTCTTTTACAAAAATAGACAAAAAGGTGTTAAGAGGGTTAATCAATCCCGGCTCGATACCAAAGATGACTCTTGTGAACCCGAACTTGTTTGACTCATCCTGACCCGTCAATTTTTATGTTCTTTCATGTTCACCTTGAAGATTAATTGACTTAGAATGTTCACACACCATATTACTTTTCTTGTTAGATTCAGTGCAACGGTTTATCTACCTTCAAAAAATTTATGGTTTTGTCTACTGTTGCAGGTTACATCACCTTCTAGAAATGTGAATATTTTTATGTTATCTTTGGTCCATAGATGGGACTTTAGTAGTTTGGTCCAATGGTTTTGTTCCTGTGACCTGTGGGCTGTGGCTGGTAAACTGAGGTCACAACTCACATGGACCATTTTCCTTTATTCTCGCTGCTTCTTTTTGGTATCTCGCTGACTCGCTCCGAGTTCTGGAGCACAGTCTGACCCGGCCCACTTTCGCAGCCTAACGTATCTGAGGTCCAATCTGATTTCTTACAGTTTCTAAGCCAGACCCTTTCGATCTTGGATTCTAGGATATAGATTCATACACCATGAACATTACACACCGTAAACTATCATTTACATAATGTAAACATTTGTTTAAAGATTATGTAAACTACACTTTACCACTTGTAAACGGTATTTTAGGCTGGACCGGTGTATGAAAGTCAGGTCTCTTCCGATACATAACTGATAGCTTTATTATTTTTTATTAACTAGTTGAGTTAATTATATCTAATTAAAAAATTATTATAGATATGTTTTTGTGTTACTTAATATAATTTAAGTGACATTAATTTATTTTAGTATAGTTGAATTTAGTTATGATTAAAGGAAAATACAAACACACACGAGTCGGGAGGTGTGAGATACACATTTGTTTAAGATTATTCTTATTTCAGATACTAACGAAGGATTTAGGATTGAAAGTTTAGGGTTTATGATTTATTTCAAATACCGATTAAGTGAGATCGGGCTTATCGTGAGGTGTGACAAAAAAGGCGGAGCCCTTGGTGGGTTCTTCGGGAGCACCTTTGGACAGATCAAAGGAGAAGAGCCCTTGTTAGCGTGTGGTGCCCAAAGTGGGAAATTTTCAATCAATAAGTTGAAAAACCTTTGAAAGTTACTTTGGATTTGGATAGTTGTTGAAAAGTTGCACAGGAATTGGTATTAGTACTTATTAAAAGAATTACTGTAGCAAGGTTAATGTATTTAGTTTGAAAAGACTTTAAACATTTGAAAAACATTATTTAGGATAGGAACTAATGAAAATAGATTGATTTTAAAAGAAAAACAACTGATTGACTATAGTAAAATATTTAAGAAAATTTATTACTATTATATGTAAAGTTTATCCTGACAGTAATTTATTAAGAAGTATAAACTATCACCGAGCAATTGGAAGAATTCAGTTGATTTAATTATTAAATTAGACTATAGTAACAAAATATAAGTAATAACTTATAAGGAAAATAATTTATTTTTTCCTGATATACAATCTATCATATTATTACTCCTACACTACACCTCAATATAAATTACATTTGTTAATGTTTAAACCTTGAACCTTCCTCTTAATGGTGCACTTAAAGATAAAACCTCAGCCATTAGACCACCAGCCCCAGCCCAGTGGTCACACAAATAATATAATCACTCAAACAACCGTAACTTCTATTAAAACAAATGTCTATAAAAAAACTTCTGTTTCCGGGTACGGTACAAAAATATATGTTTTAATACTATACCAATCAGTCTACTAACAACTTGTGATCAAATTAAAATATATTTACTTATACATACGTTATCGTATTAGATGAAGTGTTTGTTTGTTTAGCAAAATACGATATTTCGCCGTCTAATGTTGGAAGGATATGAGATTCCTTAAATTGAAAACATATATTTCAATATAGTAAATAATTATTAAATTATTAATTTAAAAATTCGTGTACTACACGTGTTGAATAAAAATATTAAATTATCAACATTTTTTCAAACCTTATTCTTTAAAAAATTGTGATTTACAAAAATTGTTTTTTTAAACGCTCCAGTTTTTTTTTAATTTGTATTAAAAAATTTGTATTTGAAAAAATTATGTTTTTAATAAAAAATATATTTTATAATTTGAAAAGTATATAAATAATCATTAACATTAATGTATCATTAAATTGTTAACTTTTATTATAGTAATGACACGTGTTTAAATTCTAGATAAAACATATATGAACAGTATAAAAACATAACATTTGGCTTCTAAACATTTTACTTTATTAGTATGAATGTTCTATTTCATACTAATAAGTCAACCATGATCGCTTAGACAACACGAAGTGGTCCCCATTTCACCAACTTCCTCGATTTCATACTAATAAGTCAACCATGATCACTTAGACACCACGAAGTGGCTCCTGCTCTCCACTCTTCTTTGTTTTTATCCAGGGTTTCACCGATCACAACCAAACTTCATCACCTCTACCACCAATCACCTCATCTCCTGGTTTCTTCGTCATTCTCCCCACTTGGATAACTCCCAACCCCTTATAACCCATCACAAGGGAGATGGTCTAAGTTATAATAATGTTAACAAAGAGAGGATATGATTCGATTATGGTATTCTGGAGACGGTTTCTTTGGTTTTTCATCCACATGGCGTTGAAAATTGAAATTAGGTCAAAGTGAGTGAGGAGCGAAATTCGATTAAAGTTGACGGTCATGTGAAGAAGAATTCCAAAAACTTACAATTAGTCACCTTGAAGTTAATGAAACTGAAAACAAATACCCGAAATGGAATAATTTCCGAGGTAAACATGTTCGCTACATTACTTTTTAAACCAACCACTTTCCCAATAAAACAGTTGCTGATTATTTTAGTTAAAACTTTTTTAGTTCTTTAATATAATAATAACCTTAAATTTACCAAACAAATAACTTGAAAGAAAGTTTTAAATCCATAAGTAGCGTTTGTTAGCAACTAAAAGATATGAAAACTCCCATCTTACCTTACGTGTGTCACACCGATCTCATCTACTTCTATTAAGTGTGCATGCTATATTATACGATAAAAGTAATGAATATTTGATATCTACAAGTATGATCCGGCCCACAAAACACAAATTCATAATCAGATATGCTAATGAGATTACATAAAATGATAAACTTGTCCCTTACTCCGGACATCACCTTGTCTTTTCAGTAAACCTAAGTAAAAAAGAAAAATAACGTGACAT
Organism: Flaveria sonorensis; assembly: GCA_025506505.1. Classification (NCBI taxonomy): domain Eukaryota; kingdom Viridiplantae; phylum Streptophyta; class Magnoliopsida; order Asterales; family Asteraceae; genus Flaveria; species Flaveria sonorensis. The sequence goes on from CM046432.1 coordinate 79,441,340, forward strand.
AATAATAACTTTAAGGTTGTAATAAAATACCTTATCGTATGATCAAATCTAACCAAAAAGACGACAACTATCTCTGGATCCCCGTGAATGAAAGCCCATGGACTGACTTAGCAAACAAAATCACATCTTTCGAAATACTAAGCTTAGACCCATGTGAATATGAAATTTGAAATTGACCTTTCAAAGTCAAAATTGTAGTTTTTTGGTTTTCCCTAGGATACTTGCTTACACATTACCCTATCCTTCCATTGTTACTTCCAATGTTGTTAAAATGCTAACCATACCTTCCTGCATCATCCCCGTTATTTTGTTTAATATCCAAGAATAACATACAATTATTACAATAATGATCTTTAGTTTATGAAAAATCCTCATTAGTAAAAAATTATTTTCATAGAAAAATTGTATAATGCCATAATTATTTAGAGATCGAAAACTGAAAAGCACTACAACCAACTAAATCATCAACGTTTAACGTTTAAGCTGACACTCTACGCCGATGTAGTAATGTTGTCGCGATATCAAAAAACTTGTGTGTTACAAATTGAAAACCAGAAAACACTAAATTAACGCAATCATCAACCTTTGTCAAAGCAAATACTCTAAGTTGATTGAACCAATATATTATAAACATTTTATATAAAAATCCACAAAATATGTGTTAATATGTCATATTTGTTGTATTTAATGTTATACAGATGACATACCTATGAATTGTGTCTTGATGCAGCATTGCTTCTTTCACCTCAGAGCAAAGACCCCACTAGGCCACTACTACCTGCTGGCGACTTCATGTAGCTACACCTGCACAGAGCAAAGGCTCACTTCCTACAACGTGTGTAGCTTCACATAAATAAAAGTAAAGAATTAAACAAATAAATAAATAATCTTCAACATGCTTTTACTTAATTACCCCTCTCAACCATCTATTTATTCCCACCTAAACTCTCTTTACATTTCACCCATTCATTATTTTCATCAACTATTTGTGTAGGAAAAATGACTCCAATGTGCCTTTTAGCGGTGGGTATTCTGTCAATGACCTGTTTAGCTCAAGGCAACAATGGAGGTTGGATTGATGCTCATGCTACCTTCTATGGAGGTGGTGATGCTTCAGGCACCATGGGTAAACATTAAACCACAACACCTATGTCTAACTTATGCAACAGATTATTATTAATTAATTTTGTAAACTATAACAAGAATGAAACTGTTTGTTAGGTGGGGCTTGTGGGTATGGAACTTATACAGTCAAGGCTATGGTACCAACACAGCAGCACTGAGTACAGCGCTATTCAACAATGGCATGAGCTGTGGAGCTTGCTTTGAAATCAAGTGTGCAGGTGAACCAAAATGGTGCCACCCTGGTTCTATAGTAGTCACTGCCACTAACTTCTGCCCTCCAAACAATGCTTTACCCAACAATGAAGGAGGATGGTGTAATCCTCCCCAACACCATTTTGACCTCTCTCAACCTGTCTTTCAGCAAATGGCTCAATACAGAGCTGGAATTGTTCCTGTTCATTACAGAAGGTATGCAAGATTCATGAAAAAGGCACAAACTTTACACACAAGAATGACATTCAAGTAACTCTTGATGTGTTTGTAACCTTTTCAGGGTACCATGTATGAAGAAAGGGGGGATCAGGTTTACAGTGAATGGGCACTCATACTTCAACTTGGTGCTGATAACAAACGTGGGAGGAGCAGGGGATGTAACAGCGGTTGCAATCAAAGGTTCAAAGACCAGGTGGATACCCATGTCAAGAAACTGGGGTCAGAACTGGCAGAGCAGCTCAAATCTTGATGGGCAAGCTTTATCTTTCAAGGTGACCACCAGTGATGGTCGTACGGTGGTCTGCAACAACGCAGTCCCCTCCGGTTGGTCCTTTGGACAGACGTTCACCGGTGGGCAGTTCACTTAGGCATTTCGTCGAACACTTGGTGCCCACAAAAAGAGCTCGTATTAGAGAGGCTCTTTTGGGGGCTTTAGGTGCTTTATGTTTTAGTAGTCGTGTGTGGTTTTGATTAGGGTCGCCGTGTAGTGATTTCGTGATCTTTTTCCTCTGTTTTTTTGGGTGGAGGAGAGTGACGGAATACGGTAGCGTTTAGATTAGGGTTCCGATGGTGGAATTGAGAGTTTTGGCTTCAATTCACATCGTAGTTGGTGATAAAAACAGCTTTTTTAGCAGCTGATCAGTGTGGTGATGCCACACCGCTTGTTTGTAGGTGGTGCTGTTTCTTTGTATTACATAATCAATGATGTGTGTAGTCTGTCTGCAAACTGTTTTTATGTGAACTCTCATTGTCGCACAAAACGGCCACGTATCTTGGCTTATTGTCTACTTCTTGCATGCTATAACAACGATCAATTATGATATTCTTCATGTAGTAATGATATTCAACATACTAAAAAGAATGATTGATGTGTCTTACAGTTAAAAATATTAGTTTCAAGTTATCTTTTGATATCCACCGAATTTACACTCTAGAAGAAAGTTTGATTATAAAATAATCGATAGATATAGCTAAAATGTAAAACAAACCAAAATCAAAGGTATTGATGTCAACTCACGTGTATTGAAATTCTTAATTTTAACTTGAAATTTGACGACATCAAACACCTAAGGTTGGAAATTGTTCATCTACCTATATTTATTTTAAATAAACTAAATATTCAAGGAAGGCTATCCATGTAAAGCAACAACGATAACCAATTTCTTTGCTCCATCATTTATATAATCATCAACATTATTTGATCATATTAAACCATAATCATATAGGTATAAACTTAATGTGTAAATATCATGGATGCGTTAGCAGAAACTTGCATGTAATATATCACAATTAACTACTGAATACATTGTGTAATAACATAACTTTTTTTAACAATCTAACAAAAAAAGAATATTGTGAGTATAAGTTAAAGAACTGATATAAAAAAAAGTCAAGCCATGTTATGCAATATTTAACTTCTCTGAACGAGGATGTTAGTCAACCAAAAAAAAAAAGTTATTTAATGAACATTAACCTCATCAAATGACCTTGAAGATGTGTTATGCACATCTAACTACATACTCATTAGGCCAATGCATCACAATCTAAATCCATCATCAACATGATTTAAGTTTAACAACATATTCAAGAATGTGAATTGGCTACATGAACTTTGACCACTCACATAAAACAATAGTTTAAAAGCTAATACATTTAGCTCGAAGATTTCTTTTGACAAAAGAAACAGTGGTTTTTTAATCCCAAATCTCCTCTTAAACAAATAGCTCAATGCACCTCTCCCTAAAACCCTCCCTGTCCAATTCAACTAATTCAAATCAGATCCAGATTCAAGAAAATAAGAATATAAAATTTAATTAATTCACTTTTATAAATAATCTTTTCAAATGCGTAACTTCAAAAATTTTATTGATTTTCACTACCGAAGTTTGTGAAGAATCCTTAAGCTTTGCAGGTTTATTTCTTAACTGAGTGGCCATTCAAATAGAACTCATTAATAACATGGTCACCAACAAACTTAGGCATTGCTTGAGACCACCCAATGACCTACAAACATAATATGTAGGGAATGAATTTTGGAGAAACATGCACAAAAGCAACGTGTGAAACTAAGTTATAAACTTAAAAGCAAACATCAAATACTATAATAATGACCAAAAAGCACAAAAAAATGGTGATAATTCTGCTTTTTCAATTTAGATGACTACTTTTCAAAACGTGTCCTAATATAATCAATACATTGAGCCAATGATTAAGGTAACCTACAGTAATTATCTCACATTGTTAGAAAAATTGATGCACAACATCAAACCCTGCAGTCATAATGTCTTTGGTACAGTCGACTTTCAAACTTATATACACACAAACATATATGAGACAAAATTATGTACACAACAATCACTTACATTCATAATGATACTCATCCTGATTACTTTTTACAAACAAACATAAACATAAAACCTCATACACGAAAACGACATCCTAAGACGAAACATATAGAGCTCTCAGATTTTGACAACCAGGTTCTAACTGTGAACCATGACCCGCAGAATCTTGAATCGCCTGCTGATACAATGAAGTGAATCAACAGTATCACTCAATTCATCTTCAAAGCCATCATCGTTGGAACTGCTAAAAACAATAACCTCATACTCATCCTCTGAACTGCTTATACGACACCATTCCTTTGATTTCCTTGCAAAGAATCCTAGCATGCACCTACATAAACAGGGAGTGACCTTTGCATTTAGTGACACCAAATCAATGACGATTAATATCAATCTTACTATAGAAACGCGAGAAAACATGTAATATACATCGAAGCTACCTCATCTTTAAACTTTGGCCCTGGCACTTCGGGTTCAACCTGCAGAGTATGATGAAGAATTTAGGGAGACTGCTATCATAAGATACAAACTTCAAGCAGATAGATGAAGGAGGATGAAGAAACACACATCTGCATTTTTCGATTCGGCGACAATCCCTCCGGTATAAAAAACTTCGGTTGTGGCCATATGAAAACACACCACCTGGCATTCTCGATGGGTGTATATATACCAAAGGCCAAAATCGGTTATTCAACTAATGAAACCCACGATCTCCGTGTACATAACACCCCACTATATCCACAACTGCAACAAACAACTCCGATTTATTAGTAACTTGGTTAGGTGAAGAAGGCTACATACCCAAACCGCAACTGAATCTCCTATTAACATGGAATGTGGGAAGCTGCACATGTGAAAAAAGCGACAACTGCTCGATCCTAACTCAACCCCCTACTTAACACGGTCAGGATTAATTATGGATATTTTGGACGGCCAAGATTAATCTAAACCCCCTAATCGTTTAGCAGCAACCATTAATATATATAATATAACATCAAACATCAAAATTTTGGAATTATATATTGATATTGTTATAGTTTCTTTTCATTTTCTGGCTTTGTGGATTGTTTTTCTGATTTTAATCCTTTTAAGATTCATTTCCACCTATCTGAAAATTGATTCAAAATATAAATGATTTAATCGGTTTGATTATCTCAAAAAGATTTGCCTCGGTAATTATTGCTAATTAACATGAATTCCTCGGTGCATTTCGACAAACGTTGGAGAATCATCCTGACCTCTTTGGAAACATACTTCGACTTAGAGTCCCATTTCGACAAGTGTCACCAACTTGTTTTTTCCAGGGTACGATCCTTGGTCAACCTCGTTATTTCCTTAATCCTTTCTAAGAATCATCTTGACGTTGTTTACCTTTGGGCATATGAAAAACCCTTGCTTGCATCGGTTGCCATGCAAGAAACGTTGGCTCTGATACCACTTGTCACGGAGTTATTTTTTGCTACAAAGAGAATATTACATGGATCATTAAACGTGGATAATGTGACGGAATATCTAGAATCTCAAACATTTCATCTTGAATTTAAGCTGGGTGTGACAAACGGCAAAGTCATTCCATTCCCACGAGCTCATGGTAAAGGCCGACTTGCACTCACATAACCACCGACCTAGACAATGATGAAGTCTGCCCAGCCCGCGGGATATCAAGATCGAAAATGAGTCTAACATCTTGAAACCCAACAAGAGATCAAAATACTTCTTCAAAGGATCCAGAATCTCAAGTTGGAAAATGGAATTGCACTATTTGATTTCTTCTCTTACGCTATATTTTATTGCATTTAACTAGTATCATTGTTAAAGACTAGATAATTCATCAAATTGTTTAATATAGCTAAATCCAACAACTCATGGATCACGGTGCACCGTCAACGATCAATACACAAAAACTTGCTACAAGTGTTGTGTTTTAAAGTACGTTGCTATAATGTCAGGCCATTGAAAAGCCCGAAGGGGTGGTAGCTTGACAATAAAATATATACTTAAATAAAAGGGAGTTCATTGTTGATTAAGCGTAAATCAATCCGACACGTACTATCAGTTTCATGATTTGGTGAACCTGGTCAAAATAAGTGACGGTTAATCGGTTTTTTTAATTTAGTTAATTAGTTGATTACATTACAATTTAGTGAATTCACAAGTGATTATTGATAGTTAGAAAGAATAATTATTGCGTACAGTATGTATGTTACTAACAGGGAGACTAACAAAAAAGAAAACAAATAACGATCCTAGTCATTCTTTTTATTTTTAAATAACAAACCATCAATTGCATACGGTATGATTTGTTTATCCTCATAACCAACCTAACACAAGTTTACGTTTTTAGGTTTTCATAACGATTGATTCAGTTTTTAAAAGATGCAAAGTTTTTTGTTCATCAGAATGAGGGGGGTGGAGTCGGGATGGGATCCATGAGGGTGACATGGGTTAAGGTGGGAGGTGAGAGATGATGATGCGGGGTTTCTATCAAGATGGTGGTGTCAGAGGAGAGAAGAAACAAAGAAGGAAATATGAGTAGCGGATGATACAATACGTAGTTGGAAGAGTAATGTTGCTTTGATACCTTCCCATAACCTCGTTTCAAATGGCGACGGTAACTTTAATTAACCAAAATTAACTAAAACCGACCCATAACCGATGGTTAACCAACCCTGTCATAACTGAGCAATCGGTTATGATTATGGTTATGAAAGAGGCCATAACCGACCAACCGGTTATAGTTATAACAGATGTCAAAACCGAGTTATTACCAACTATGCACACCCCTACCACGTGTGTTGCATGATCAATATACATGTATGGTGAAGGTGTGAGTAATGCGCTTACACGATACATGCTTATATTCATTATGAGTTGGTAATGGTGTATGTCATCTTAACCATGTTTAGCATGTTTTAGGGTCATTCAATAATGAAATATTTGTTAAGTTTAATCATTTGAATTTATTTTTTCAACTATTTAAGTACTTACATAATCTATATCTATACTACTATATAAAACATTTACGGAGGATACAATTGTAATTTTATTCAAAATGTAAGA